>CANNZV010003091.1:64530-138000 GCA_947561585.1 Caprella mutica
GGGCTTACATGCCTCATATACAGGGCTTGCATGCCTCTTATACAGGCGTTACATGCCTCATATACAGGGCTTGCATGCCTCTTATACAGGGCTTACATGCCTCTTATACAGGGCTTACATGCCTCTTATACAGGGCTTACATGCCTCATATACAGGGCTTACATGCCTCTTATACAGGGCTTACATGCCTCTTATACAGGGCTTACATGCCTCTTATACAGGGCTTACATGCCTCATATACAGGGCTTGCATGCCTCTTATACAGGGCTTGCATGCCTCTTATACAGGGCTTACATGCCTCTTATACAGGGCTTGCATGCCTCATATACAGGGCTTACATGCCTCATATACAGGGCTTACATGCCTCTTATACAGGGCTTCCATGCCTCATATACAGGGCTTGCATGCCTGTTATACAGGGCTTGCATGCCTCTTATACAGGGCTTACATGCCTCTTATACAGGGCTTACATGCCTCTTATACAGGGCTTACATGCCTCATATACAGGGCTTACATGCCTCTTATACAGGGCTTACATGCCTCATATACAGGGCTTACATGCCTCTTATACAGTGTCTACAGGCCTCTATCTACAGTGTCTACAGGCCTCTATCTACAGTGACTACAGGCCTCTATCTACAGTGACTACAGGCCTCTATCTACAGTGACTACAGGCCTCTATCTACAGTGTCTACAGGCCTCTATCTACAGTGTCTACAGGCCTCTATCTACAGTGTCTACAGGCCTCTATCTACAGTGACTACAGGCCTCTATCTACAGTGACTACAGGCCTCTATCTACAGTGACTACAGGCCTCTATCTACAGTGTCTACAGGCCTCTATCTACAGTTTCTACAGGCCTCTATCTACAGTGTCTACAGGCCTCTATTTACAGTATCTACATGCCTCTATCTACAGTGACTACAGGCCTCTATCTACAGTGTCTACAGGCCTCTATCTACAGTGTCTACAGGCCTCTATCTACAGTGTCTACAGGCCTCTATCTACAGTGTCTACAGGCCTCTATCTACAGTTTCTACAGGCCTCTATCTACAGTGTCTACAGGCCTCTATCTACAGTGTCTACAGGCCTCTATCTACAGTGTCTACAGGCCTCTATCTACAGTGTCTACAGGCCTCTATCTACAGTTTCTACAGGCCTCTATCTACAGTGTCTACAGGCCTCTATCCACAGTGTATACAGGCCTCTATCTATAGTGTATACATGACTCTATCTACAGTGTCTACAGGCCTCTATCTAAAGTGTCTACAGGCCTCTATCTACAGTGTTTACAAGCCTCTATCTACAGTGTCTACAGGCCTCTATCTACAGTGTCTACAGGCCTCTATCTACAGTGTCTACAGGCCTCTATCTACAGTGTTTACAAGCCTCTATCTACAGTGTTTACAAGCCTCTATCTACAGTGTCTACAGGCCTCTATCTACAGTGTTTACAAGCCTCTATCTACAGTGTTTACAAGCCTCTATCTACAGTGTCTACAGGCCTCTATCTAAAGTGTCTACAGGCCTCTATCTAAAGTGTCTACAGGCCTCTATCTACAGTTTCCCCCACTGTTCCCACATCTCCCCCGGGTTCCCGCACCTCTCCCAATGTTGTGCGACACAGTCCCAATTTACCTTTAATTAATTCCAGTCAGCCTGAGATCACAATAGCCCTGAATTTTGCAGGCTATTCAAATGAAATTCATTCACTTGCCAAATTTCAATGAATTTTGTTAAGGATAATGAATTCCTACTCCCTGGAAATTAAGGATAAAATGCCTTCTGGAAATACCGGCGCTTAATTTAATCAGATGGAGGGGGAGAAAAACGGGGGGGGGGGGGGGGGTGTTAGTGTGAGGATCAGTGGCGAAAAAACAGGAGACTGTTTTAAGAACGGGGGATTGAGACCGAAAGAACAGGAGAGATTGAAACTAAAATAACAGGAGACTGTCTAAAAAATAGGAGGAAGAATTTTGACCAATAAAACAGGAGGAGAGGAGGAGGGATTGACGCTAAACAAACAGGAGGAGGGATTGAGACTAAAAGAACAGGAGGAGGGATTGAGGCTACAAGAGCAGGAGGAGGGATTGAGGCTACAAGAACAGGAGGAGGGATTGAGACTAAAAGAAAAGGAGGAGGCATTGTAATCCAAAAGAACAGGAAACTCTTCGATGAAAGGCAGAAAAATAAGTTATGTCTAATAATTGATTTATTGACTATGAAATAAAGAAAAATTTATGTTGATGTCCTATCATCAAATTAATCTAATTTTCAACAGTTAAAATGTTACATGATATTCAACACTAGTTACATCCTCTAACATTATCATTTAACACTAGTTACATCCTCTAACAATATCATTTGACACTAGTTACATCATCTAACATTATCATTCAACACTAGTTACATCCTCTAACATTATCATTTAACACTAGTTACATCCTCTAACATTATCATTCAACACTAGTTACATCCTCTAACATTATCATTTAACTCTAGTTACATCCTCTAACATTATCATTTGACACTAGTTATATCCTCTAACATTATCATTCAACACTAGTTACATCCTCTAACATTATCATTCAACACTAGTTACATCCTCTAACATTATCATTCAACACTATTTACATCCTCTAACATTATCATTCAACACTAGTTACATCCTCTAACATTATCATTCAACACTAGTTACATCCTCTAACATTATCATTCAACACTA
The DNA here is from genome assembly GCA_947561585.1 of Caprella mutica. Classification (NCBI taxonomy): domain Eukaryota; kingdom Metazoa; phylum Arthropoda; class Malacostraca; order Amphipoda; family Caprellidae; genus Caprella; species Caprella mutica. Next base: position 67,255 of record CANNZV010003091.1, read on the forward strand.
GTTACATCCTCTAACATTATCATTCAACACTAGTTACATCCTCTAACATTATCATTCAACACTAGTTACATCCTCTAACATTATCATTTAACACTAGTTACATCCTCTAACATTATCATTTAACACTAGTTACATCCTCTAACATTATCATTCAACACTAGTTACATCCTCTAACATTATCATTCAACACTAGTTACATCCTCTAACATTATCATTTAACACTAGTTATATCCTCTAACATTATCATTTAACACTAGTTACATCCTCTAACATTATCATTCAACACTAGTTACATCCTCTAACATTATCATTCAACACTAGTTACATTCTCTAACATTATCATTTGACACTAGTTACATCCTCTAACATTATCATTTAACATTAGTTATATCCTCTAACATTATCATTTGACACTAGTTACATCCTCTAACATTATCATTCAACACTAGTTACATCCTCTAACATTATCATTTAACACTAGTTACATCCTCTAACATTATCATTCAACACTAGTTACATCCTCTAACATTATCATTCAACACTAGTTACATCCTCTAACATTATCATTTGACACTAGTTACATCCTCTAACATTATCATTTAACACTAGTTACATCCTCTAACATTATCATTTGACACTAGTCACATCCTCTAACATTATCATTTGACACTAGTTACATCCTCTAACATTATCATTCAACACTAGTTACATCCTCTAACATTATCATTCAACACTAGTTACATCCTCTAACATTATCATTTAACACTAGTTACATCCTCTAACATTATCATTCAACACTAGTTACATCCTCTAACATTATCATTCAACACTAGTTACATCCTCTAACATTATCATTTGACACTAGTTACATCCTCTAACATTATCATTCAACACTAGTTACATCCTCTAACATTATCATTCAACACTAGTTACATTCTCTAACATTATCATTCAACACTAGTAACCACAGACAAGTTAGAGAGAGAGAGAGAGAGAGAGAGAGAGAGGGGGGGGGGCGGAGTCAACTTTAATCAGCTTTTCGACCGTGTCCAAACTTTTTACCCCCCCTAATTCCAATCTCAGGAATGGTAAAAATAGGAATAGTAATAAGGAACATTCCTGTCTTCTTCAAATTAGGGAAGAGGAAAACACAGAGATTGATGCTAGACATTTTAGGGACATTATCTTATAATTTCCATTATCATATATTAAATCATAATTAGAAAGAAATTCGCAGTACTCGCAATTGGGCTATCTTCAACACGCACTTTCTGAGCACTGTGAGTGTCTGCCTTGTTTCTCTAGTATTATAATTATTTCGCCACCTGAAGTGTAAATACGATTCAGAAATTGAAAGTAGAACACAAGTTTCAAATAAGAATTAATATGCACTGGAAAATCATTATTCCTCCATTAAATTATTTTATTAACGATAAAAACGTATTAAAATTCATCACCAGTCAACTGACTAAATTCAAACAGAAATCAAACTTCCAAAGGTGGTAAAAGAATAATAAATTCCGACCGTCAGTTATTTCTTCAGTACAAGATCCCAATAACAAAAAATGTGTTCTATCCTGTTGCTAAAACTGAAGGAGCGAAAAAAAGTTAACCTACTTTGCAAATCCTAGCACCGAAATCTCCTTTTTACATTTCCATTCCAGCTCCCATGTTCTATTTCCTGGATGTAAATTCTAAACAGAATCCGGTTATTAGGACTGAATATCAATTGGAGCTTTTATGAATCCTGAAATGCTGTCAGACGCAAGCCCTGACGCTATTGATCCCTAAGATTGAGTGTGGAAATATCGCCAGCTGATAAACGCTACCGGCGGTTATTTATGAACCACCTCGCTTATATTACACTGATTCACTGAACATTAAATGTTTTCGCGGTGAATTGCAGAGGTGAATTACAGAGGTGAATTGCAGTGGTGAATTGCAGTGATGAATGTTAATAAGGGGTGTGCATGATGACTGAGAATGGTCTAGTGGAATATAACCTTTAATATCTTCCCTCGAGACCGGTCTTATCTCACATCCGTCATATAATAATGTGAGAGTACATCATAAATAGGTAGGGCTTTTAGCAATCATCAGCAGATCTGCCAAGCAGGAGGAGAAGCTGTCATCGAAAAGTAATCTCATAAAATGGTGCAAAGCTCAGCAATAAGGCCCATCAAACATCCTCATCCTCTCTCTCCAGAAGATGCAGGTGAGGATCACTACTACATTGTGGTGCGGGGATTCCTTAGACCAATGGGGAGCAAGCAGGAACATTTGAAGCCCTATGATTGGTCTACACAAAGCATCTCTTTCCTTACCTCATTGCTCATTGGCTGTGACCGTATCTAGGCTACAGGCATATTATTACATTGACTGTATCCAGTCTACAGGCATATTATTATTGCAGTGACTGTATCCAGTCTACAGAGTTTTCTTTCTTCTGGTTGGGTTTTCCCGATGGTATGTGAAGGAGCAGCGCAAACATAATTGAAAGATTGTCCTTGAATCTGTTTGGTCGGGCGGAATGTCCTTCGATTTAGCGCGAAGGAAGAGATCCTAATTCTTCTCTCTTATATTTGCAGAGGATCCCGTCACCACATTCTGGTTTGCTGAGGCAAATCACTCTGGAAACTCTTAGAGGAAAACCAACCGCAAATTTACGTCTTTGCTGGAACTGACGAGGTGAAAAGCGTCAGTTTTCAACACAGGTATTTAAGTTAATTGATTCATGGCGTGTATAGGAATTAATATATCATATCTGCATCATGATGAATTATTATATAATACAATTTAATGGTCAGCTTTGTATTTATAGTCAGCCGAAGCAGTGAGTTAAATTACTTTAATAGTTTTAATAGCTTTAATTAGTTTAATAGACCTATACTGTTTGTTTGATAGTGTAATTAGGCCTCTCACGTACAGTTCTTAGATTAGATCAAAGCAAATAACTTTGATATGAACACCTTTGAGACCCTAATGATATTAGTAATAGTTATTTCATTATCTAAATTCAATTAGCCATTAAAAGTATCATTTTTGGTGCAATTTAACAACTAATGATGTTTAGTTTGATTGGAGAGAATCACAGTCAATGGAAAGTCTTTAATAAAAATTCAACGTTGAGAGTATTTTTATGCTTCAAATTTACGAATAGAAAATGTCTTTACATCATAAGGAACAGGGGGTCAAAAATCTGGACCTAACAAAGAAATTTATCACAAACTATCGTGGTTTAGATGCCTACTTTCTATACTAGCTTTCTAACAAATTTCTTATTACATAATCTTCTTCTATGAATTTAATGAATCTAAGATGAATTAATTGAAAAAAAATTAAAATTGGGGAAAAATTGAAAAGAAATTGAGAAAAAATTAGAAAAAATAAAAAAAAAAAACGGACAAAATTGTACCAAACGATTAATGACAATATTTTGCTTATATAAATATGACCAGCTTTCAAAAGGTTTCACAAATGATTGAGGTATTTCATTAATACTATCGCCTTAACCTCTAAGATAGATTCACAGCATCTGGCCACCTCCTGAAGCTTTAAGAGTCACGATTAAACCATCCGTCATCCTCCTTAGCAGTAGATATCAATTTGCTTTCCACTTCATTCATCATTTCTAACATGTCTTCTATTGCTCCTAACTCTTGGTCCGTGCCATCAGGTTCAGCAAGCAGATATTAATGGACACAATAATATTAAACTGTACATGCATGTACCGATTTTATACAATACTGAAAGCAAATCATTGAATGAAGTTTACTGCATTGAGTATCTGTGCTACAAAACTCAGTCACTTTAGTATCTGTGCTACATAACTCAGTCACTTTAGTATCTGTGCTACATAACTCAGTCACTTTAGCATCTGTGCTACATAACTCAGTCACTTTAGCATCTGTGCTACATAACTCAGTCACTTTAGTATCTGTGCTACATAACTCAGTCACTTTAGCATCTGTGCTACATAACTCAGTCACTTTAGTATCTGTGCTACATAACTCAGTCACTTTAGTATCTGTGCTACATAACTCAGTCACTTTAGTATCTGTGCTACATAACTCAGTCACTTTAGTATCTGTGCTACGTAACTCAGTCACTTTAGTATCTGTGCTACATAACTCAGTCACTTTAGTATCTGTGCTACATAACTCAGTCACTTTAGTATCTGTGCTACATAACTCAGTCACTTTAGTATCTGTGCTACATAACTCAGTCAGTTTAGTATCTGTGCTACATAACTCAGTCACTTTAGCATCTTTGATACATAACTCAGTCACTTTAGTATCTGTGCTACATAACTCAGTCACTTTAGTATCTGTGCTACATAACTCAGTCACTTTAGTATCTGTGCTACATAACTCAGTCACTTTAGTATCTGTGCTACATAACTCAGTCACTTTAGTATCTGTGCTACATAACTCAGTCACTTTAGTATCTGTGCTACATAACTCAGTCACTTTAGTATCTGTGCTACATAACTCAGTCACTTTAGCATCTGTGCTACATAACTCAGTCACTTTAGTATCTGTGCTACATAACTCAGTCACTTTAGTATCTGTGCTACATAACTCAGTCACTTTAGTATCTGTGCTACATAACTCAGTCACTTTAGTATCTGTGCTACATAACTCAGTCACTTTAGCATCTGTGCTACATAACTCAGTCACTTTAGTATCTGTGCTACATAACTCAGTCACTTTAGTATCTGTGCTACATAACTCAGTCACTTTAGTATCTTTGCTACATAACTCAGTCACTTTAGTATCTGTGCTACATAACTCAGTCACTTTAGTATCTTTGCTACATAACTCAGTCACTTTAGCATCTGTGCTACATAACTCAGTCACTTTAGTATCTGTGCTACATAACTCAGTCACTTTAGTATCTGTGCTACATAACTCAGTCACTTTAATATCTGTGCTACATAACTCAGTCACTTTAGCATCTGTGCTACATAACTCAGTCACTTTAGCATCTGTGCTACATAACTCAGTCACTTTAGTATCTGTGCTACATAACTCAGTCACTTTAGTATCTGTGCTACATAACTCAGTCACTTTAGTATCTGTGCTACATAACTCAGTCACTTTAGTATCTGTGCTGCATAACTCAGTCACTTTAGCATCTGTGCTACATAACTCAGTCACTTTAGTATCTGTGCTACATTACTCAGTCACTTTAGTATCTGTGCTACATAACTCAGTCACTTTAGTATCTGTGCTACATAACTCAGTCACTTTAGTATCTGTGCTACATAACTCAGTCACTTTAGTATCTTTGCTACATAACTCAGTCACTTTAGTATCTGTGCTACATAACTCAGTCACTTTAGTATCTGTGCTACATAACTCAGTCACTTTAGAAATCTGTGCTACATAACTCAGTCACTTTAGCATCTGTGCTACATAACTCAGTCACTTTAGTATCTGTGCTACATAACTCAGTCACTTTAGTATCTGTGCTACATAACTCAGTCACTTTAGTATCTGTGCTACATTACTCAGTCACTTTAGTATCTGTGCTACATAACTCAGTCACTTTAGTATCTGTGCTACATAACTCAGTCACTTTAGTATCTGTGCTACATAACTCAGTCACTTTAGTATCTTTGCTACATAACTCAGTCACTTTAGTATCTGTGCTACATAACTCAGTCACTTTAGTATCTGTGCTACATAACTCAGTCACTTTAGAAATCTGTGCTACATAACTCAGTCACTTTAGCATCTGTGCTACATAACTCAGTCACTTTAGTATCTGTGCTACATAACTCAGTCACTTTAGTATCTGTGCTACATAACTCAGTCACTTCAGTTCGCGAAGAATGCCTTATTTTCATATTTGCGTATCATGGCTGCATTTTTCACGCTAATTAATTTCTCATTATTACAGAGGGGGAGATTATATTAATAAATAACGAGGCAATCAATGTATTAATAAATATATATAATGATTTGCATTATTTAATAAAGATATGATATCCTATTGATATTACATCTTATGACGGAATATCCTCAGAAGATGGTATGATATCTTAGGGATATTGAAAAGTTATTCATTATGAGAAATGTAGAAGGAATGTTAGATAAATAGATATCGTTAGGGAATATTAAAGGCACACCAATGGGATATCGTAAGGGAATATTGAAGTCACACCAATGGGATATCGTAAGGGAATATTAAAGGCACACTAATGGGATATCGTAAGGGAATATTAAAGGCACACTAATGGGATATCGTTAGGGAATATTAAAGGCACACTAATGGGATATCGTAAGGGAATGTTAAAGGCACACTAATGGGATATCGTTAGGGAATATTAAAGGCACACCAATGGGATATCGTTAGGGAATAAAGGGACTAAATAAATAAAGCTTCAGATACCTCAAGTAACTATCAGTACAATGAGCTATTTATCTTTAATAGGACTCAATAACTTTCAGAAAATTGTTTAATAATCACGAAAGCATATCAATATTCCCTGACAAAGTGTAGGGAATATCACTAGAGTATAATGGACGGGAGAAAGTTTAAATTGCGGCATATTGGCTGAGGTTGAATATCATATTTCATAGTCACTATGATATGACACTTACAAAAGAAGACATAGTGTAAGATGAGAATAATAACACCTAGCTCTTTGTTATTGCTACTCAATGGTATTGCTATGTGGTGGTTAGTTACTCAATGGTATTGCTATGTGGTGGTTAGTTACTCAATGGTATTGCTATGTGGTGGTTAGTTACTCAATAGTATTGCTATGTGGTGGTTAGTTACTCAATGGTATTGCTATGTGGTGGTTAGTTACTCAATAGTATTGTTATGTAGTGGTTAGTTACTCAATAGTATTGCTATGTGGTGGTTAGTTACTCAATGGTATTGCTATGTGGTGGTTAGTTACTCAATGGTATTGCTATGTGGTGGTTAGTTACTCAATGGTATTGCTATGTAGTGGTTAGTTACTCAATGGTATTGCTATGTGGTGGTTAGTTACTCTTTGACGAAAGAATACTTATACAATAAATTCAACTTTTAGATTACGGTAAAATATAATTGATTTTGAATAATTTTTTTATAGTTAATACTTAGGAATTTCATCTCAAATTGTGATAACTCTACTTTGTAGTACAATAATATTGTAGCGGTCTCTGGCCTCTCTACGAAATAGGCCAGTTACCCCTCCAATTGTTATTCGTTCCCATTTTTGTTTTATTTAACTAATATAAGTCATAATGTATTTTCTATATATAATTATGTGATAAAAGTATTTTTTTGATGGAAATAATTATATATATTTCCATTTAATCATCATATTTCTTTTGTAACACATTATTGTATTTTTGTTTATTTAGCGTAGTTAAAATTGTACAGTTTCTAAGTGTTTTGGAAGTAAATAATCTGGTGTCTCTTATGGATTTAATTCTCCTTGCCTTAACGGACTAAATACGGCGACGGTAACACGCTTAACGTCTTACAATATTCATAATCAGTCAGAACTATAGCTCTAATTTGATCTACAGTACAAATCATAATCAGTCGGAACTATAGCTCTAATTTGATCTACAGTACAAATCATAATCAGTCGGAACTATAGCTCTAATTTGATCTACAGTACAAATCATAATCAGTCAGAACTATAGCTCTAATTTGATCTACAGTGCAAATCATAATCAGTCAGAACTATAGCTCTAATTTGATCTACAGTACAAATCATAATCAGTCAGAACTATAGCTCTAATTTGATCTACAGTACAAATCATAATCAGTCAGAACTATAGCTCTAATTTGATCTACAGTACAAATCATAATCAGTCAGAACTATAGCTCTAATTTGATCTACAGTACAAATCATAATCAGTCAGAACTATAGCTCTAATTTGATCTACAGTACAAATCATAATCAGTCAGAACTATAGCTATAATTTGATCTACAGTACAAATCATAATCAGTCGGAACTATAGCTCTAATTTGATCTACAGTACAAATCATAATCAGTCGGAACTATAGCTCTAATTTGATCTACAGTACAAATCATAATCAGTCAGAACTATAGCTCTAATTTGATCTACAGTGTAAATCATAATCAGTCATAACTATAGCTCTAATTTGATCTACAGTACAAATCATAATCAGTCAGAACTATAGCTCTAATTTGATCTACAGTGCAAATCATAATCAGTCAGAACTATAGCTCTAATTTGATCTACAGTACAAATCATAATCAGTCAGAACTATAGCTCTAATTTGATCTACAGTGCAAATCATAATCAGTCAGAACTATAGCTCTAATTTGATCTACAGTACAAATCATAATCAGTCAGAACTATAGCTCTAATTTGATCTACAGTACAAATCATAATCAGTCAGAACTATAGCTCTAATTTGATCTACAGTACAAATCATAATCAGTCAGAACTATAGCTCTAATTTGATCTACAGTACAAATCATAATCAGTCAGAACTATAGCTCTAATTTGATCTACAGTACAAATCATAATCAGTCGGAACTATAGCTCTAATTTGATCTACAGTACAAATCATAATCAGTCAGAACTATAGCTCTAATTTGATCTACAGTGTAAATCATAATCAGTCATAACTATAGCTCTAATTTGATCTACAGTACAAATCATAATCAGTCAGAACTATAGCTCTAATTTGATCTACAGTGTAAATCATAATCAGTCATAACTATAGCTCTAATTTGATCTACAGTACAAATCATAATCAGTCAGAACTATAGCTCTAATTTGATCTACAGTGCAAATCATAATCAGTCAGAACTATAGCTCTAATTTGATCTACAGTACAAATCATAATCAGTCAGAACTATAGCTCTAATTTGATCTACAGTACAAATCATAATCAGTCAGAACTATAGCTCTAATTTGATCTACAGTACAAATCATAATCAGTCAGAACTATAGCTCTAATTTGATCTACAGTACAAATCATAATCAGTCAGAACTATAGCTCTAATTTGATCTACAGTACAAATCATAATCAGTCAGAACTATAGCTCTAATTTGATCTACAGTACAAATCATAATCAGTCAGAACTATAGCTCTAATTTGATCTACAGTACAAATCATAATCAGTCAGAACTATAGCTCTAATTTGATCTAAAGTACAAATCACAATCAGTCAGAACTATAGCTCTAATTTGATCTACAGTACAAATCATAATCAGTCAGAACTATAGCTCTAATTTGATCTACAGTACAAATCATAATCAGTCAGAACTATAGCTCTAATTTGATCTACAGTACAAATCATAATCAGTCAGAACTATAGCTCTAATTTGATCTACAGTACAAATCATAATCAGTCAGAACTATAGCTCTAATTTGATCTACAGTACAAATCATAATCAGTCAGAACTATAACTCTAATTTGATCTACAGTACAAATCATAATCAGTCAGAACTATAGCTCTAATTTGATCTACAGTACAAATCATAATCAGTCAGAACTATAACTCTAATTTGATCTACAGTACAAATCATAATCAGTCAGAAATATAGCTCTAATTTGATCTAAAGTACAAATCACAATCAGTCAGAACTATAGCTCTAATTTGATCTACAGTACAAATCATATTCAGTCAGAACTATAGCTCTAATATGATCTACAGTGCAAATCATAATCAGTCAGAACTATAGCTCTAATTTGATCTACAGTACAAATCATATTCAGTCAGAACTATAGCTCTAATTTGATCTACAGTACAAATCATGATCAGTCAGAACTATAGCTCTAATTTGATCTACAGTGCAAATCATAATCAGTCAGAACTATAGCTCTAATTTGATCTACAGTACAAATCATATTCAGTCAGAACTATAGCTCTAATTTGATCTACAGTACAAATCATAATCAGTCAGAACTATAGCTCTAATTTGATCTACAGTACAAATCATAATCAGTCAGAACTATAGCTCTAATTTGATCTACAGTGTAAATCATAATCAGTCAGAACTATAGCTCTAATTTGATCTACAGTACAAATCATAATCAGTCAGAACTATAGCTCTAATTTGATCTACAGTGCAAATCATAATCAGTCAGAACTATAGCTCTAATTTGATCTACAGTACAAATCATATTCAGTCAGAACTATAGCTCTAATTAATCTACAGTACAAATCATAATCAGTCAGAACTATAGCTCTAATTTGATCTACAGTACAAATCATAATCAGTCAGAAATATAGCTCTAATTTGATCTACAGTGCAAATCATAATCAGTCAGAACTATAGCTCTAATTTGATCTACAGTACAAATCATATTCAGTCAGAACTATAGCTCTAATTTGATCTACAGTACAAATCATAATCAGTCAGAACTATAGCTCTAATTTGATCTACAGTGCAAATCATAATCAGTCAGAACTATAGCTCTAAATTGATCTACAGTACAAATCATAATCAGTCAGAACTATAGCTCTAATTTGATCTACAGTACAAATCATAATCAGTCAGAACTATAGCTCTAATTTGATCTAAAGTACAAATCACAATCAGTCAGAATTATAGCTCTAATTTGATCTACAGTACAGTTCATAATCAGTCAGAACTATAACTCTAATTTGATCTACAGTACAAATCATAATCAGTCAGAACTATAGCTCTAATTTGATCTACAGTGCAAATCATAATCAGTCAGAACTATAGCTCTAAATTGATCTACAGTACAAATCATAATCAGTCAGAACTATAGCTCTAATTTGATCTACAGTACAAATCATAATCAGTCAGAACTATAGCTCTAATTTGATCTACAGTACAAATCATAATCAGTCAGAACTATAGCTCTAATTTGATCTACAGTACAAATCATAATCAGTCAGAACTATAGCTCTAATTTGATCTACAGTACAAATCATAATCAGTCAGAACTATAGCTCTAATTTGATCTACAGTACAAATCATAATCAGTCAGAACTATAGCTCTAATTTGATCTACAGTACAAATCATAATCAGTCAGAACTATAGCTCTAATTTGATCTAAAGTACAAATCACAATCAGTCAGAATTATAGCTCTAATTTGATCTACAGTACAGTTCATAATCAGTCAGAACTATAACTCTAATTTGATCTACAGTACAAATCATAATCAGTCAGAACTATAGCTCTAATTTGATCTAAAGTACAAATCACAATCAGTCAGAACTATAGCTCTAATTTGATCTACAGTACAAATCATAATCAGTCAGAACTATAGCTCTAATTTGATCTACAGTACAAATCATAATCAGTCAGAACTATAGCTCTAATTTGATCTACAGTACAAATCATAATCAGTCAGAACTATAGCTCTAATTTGATCTACAGTACAAATCATAATCAGTCAGAACTATAGCTCTAATTTGATCTACGGTACAAATCATAATCAGTCAGAACTATAGCTCTAATTTGATCTACAGTACAAATCACAATCAGTCAGAACTATAGCTCTAATTTGATCTACAGTACAAATCATAATCAGTCAGAACTATAGCTCTAATTTGATCTACAGTACAAATCATAATCAGTCAGAACTATAACTCTAATTTGATATACAGTACAAATCATAATCAGTCAGAACTATAGCTCTAATTTGATCTACAGTACAAATCATAGTCAGTCAGAACTATAACTCTAATTTGATCTACAGTACAAATCATAATCAGTCAGAAATATAGCTCTAATTTGATCTAAAGTACAAATCACAATCAGTCAGAACTATAGCTCTAATTTGATCTACAGTACAAATCATATTCAGTCAGAACTATAGCTCTAATTTGATCTACAGTGCAAATCATAATCAGTCAGAACTATAGCTCTAATTTGATCTACAGTACAAATCATATTCAGTCAGAACTATAGCTCTAATTTGATCTACAGTACAAATCATAATCAGTCAGAACTATAGCTCTAATTTGATCTACAGTGCAAATCATAATCAGTCAGAACTATAGCTCTAATTTGATATACAGTGCAAATCATAATCAGTCAGAACTATAGCTCTAATTTGATCTACAGTACAAATCATAATCAGTCAGAACTATAGCTCTAATTTGATCTACAGTACAAATCATAATCAGTCAGAACTATAGCTCTAATTTGATCTACAGTGTAAATCATAATCAGTCAGAACTATAGCTCTAATTTGATCTACAGTACAAATCATAATCAGTCAGAACTATAGCTCTAATTTGATCTACAGTGCAAATCATAATCAGTCAGAACTATAGCTCTAATTTGATCTACAGTACAAATCATATTCAGTCAGAACTATAGCTCTAATTAATCTACAGTACAAATCATAATCAGTCAGAACTATAGCTCTAATTTGATCTACAGTACAAATCATAATCAGTCAGAACTATAGCTCTAATTTGATCTACAGTGCAAATCATAATCAGTCAGAACTATAGCTCTAATTTGATCTACAGTACAAATCATATTCAGTCAGAACTATAGCTCTAATTTGATCTACAGTACAAATCATAATCAGTCAGAACTATAGCTCTAATTTGATCTACAGTGCAAATCATAATCAGTCAGAACTATAGCTCTAAATTGATCTACAGTACAAATCATAATCAGTCAGAACTATAGCTCTAATTTGATCTACAGTACAAATCATAATCAGTCAGAACTATAGCTCTAATTTGATCTAAAGTACAAATCACAATCAGTCAGAATTATAGCTCTAATTTGATCTACAGTACAGTTCATAATCAGTCAGAACTATAACTCTAATTTGATCTACAGTACAAATCATAATCAGTCAGAACTATAGCTCTAATTTGATCTAAAGTACAAATCACAATCAGTCAGAACTATAGCTCTAATTTGATCTACAGTACAAATCATATTCAGTCAGAACTATAGCTCTAATTTGATCTACAGTGCAAATCATAATCAGTCAGAACTATAGCTCTAATTTGATCTACAGTACAAATCATAATCAGTCAGAACTATAGCTCTAATTTGATCTACAGTGCAAATCATATTCAGTCAGAACTATAGCTCTAATTTTATCTACAGTACAAATCATAATCAGTCAGAACTATAGCTCTAATTTAATCTACAGTACAAATCATAATCAGTCAGAACTATAGCTCTAATTTTATCTACAGTACAAATCATAATCAGTCAGAACTATAGCTCTAATTTGATCTGAAGTACAAATCACAATCAGTCAGAACTATAGCTCTAATTTGATCTACAGTACAAATCATAATCAGTCAGAACTATAGCTCTAATTTAATCTACAGTACAAATCATAATCAGTCAGAACTATAGCTCTAATTTGATCTACAGTACAAATCATAATCAGTCAGAACTATAGCTCTAATTTGATCTAAAGTACAAATCATAATCAGTCAGAACTATAGCTCTAATTTGATCTACAGTGCAAATCATAATCAGTCAGAACTATAGCTCTAATTTGATCTAAAGTACAAATCACAATCAGTCAGAACTATAGCTCTAATTTGATCTACAGTGCAAATCATAATCAGTCAGAACTATAGCTCTAATTTGATCTAAAGTACAATTCACAATCAGTCAGAACTGTAGCTCTAATTTGATCTACAGTACAGTTCATAATCAGTCAGAACTATAACTCTAATTTGATCTACAGTACAAATCATAATCAGTCAGAACTATAGCTCTAATTTGATCTAAAGTACAAATCACAATCAGTCAGAACTATAGCTCTAATTTGATCTACAGTGCAAATCATGATCAGTCAGAACTATAGCTCTAATTTGATCTACAGTACAAATCATAATCAGTCAGAACTATAGCTCTAATTTGATCTACAGTGCAATTCATAATCAGTCAGAACTATAGCTCTAATTTGATCTACAGTGCAATTCATAATCAGTCAGAACTATAGCTCTAATTTGATATACAGTACAAATCATATTCAGTCAGAACTATAGCTCTAATTTGATCTACAGTACAAATTATAATCAGTCAGAACTATACCTCTAATTTGATCTACAGTATAAATCATAATCAGTCAGAACTATAGCTCTAATTTGATCTACAGTGTAAATCATAATCAGTCAGAACTATAGCTCTAATTTGATCTACAGTACAAATCATAATCAGTCAGAACTATAGCTTTAATTTGATCTACAGTGCAAATCATAATCAGTCAGAACTATAGCTCTAATTTGATCTACAGTGCAAATCATAATCAGTCAGAACTATAGATCTAATTTGATCTACAGTACAAATCATAATCAATCAGAACTATAGCTCTAATTTGATCTACAGTACAAATCATAATCAGTCAGAACTATAGCTCTAATTTGATCTACAGTGCAAATCATAATCAGTCAGAACTATAGCTCTAATTTGATCTACAGTACAAATCATATTCAGTCAGAACTATAGCTCTAATTTGATCTACAGTACAAATCATAATCAGTCAGAACTATAGCTCTAATTTAATCTACAGTACAAATCATAATCAGTCAGAACTATAGCTCTAATTTGATCTACAGTACAAATCATAATCAGTCAGAACTATAGCTCTAATTTGATCTACAGTGTAAATCATAATCAGTCAGAACTATAGCTCTAATTTGATCTACAGTACAAATCATAATCAGTCAGAACTATAGCTTTAATTTGATCTACAGTGCAAATCATAATCAGTCAGAACTATAGCTCTAATTTGATCTACAGTGCAAATCATAATCAGTCAGAACTATAGATCTAATTTGATCTACAGTACAAATCATAATCAATCAGAACTATAGCTCTAATTTGATCTACAGTACAAATCATAATCAGTCAGAACTATAGCTCTAATTTGATCTAAAGTACAAATCACAATCAGTCAGAACTATAGCTCTAATTTGATCTACAGTACAGTTCATAATCAGTCAGAACTATAACTCTAATTTGATCTAAAGTACAAATCACAATCAGTCAGAACTATAGCTCTAATTTGATCTACAGTACAAATCATATTCAGTCAGAACTATAGCTCTAATTTGATCTACAGTGCAAATCATAATCAGTCAGAACTATAGCTCTAATTTGATCTACAGTACAAATCATATTCAGTCAGAACTATAGCTCTAATTTGATCTACAGTGCAAATCATAATCAGTCAGAACTATAGCTCTAAATTGATCTACAGTACAAATCATAATCAGTCAGAACTATAGCTCTAATTTGATCTACAGTACAAATCATAATCAGTCAGAACTATAACTCTAATTTGATCTAAAGTACAAATCACAATCAGTCAGAATTATAGCTCTAATTTGATCTACAGTACAGTTCATAATCAGTCAGAACTATAACTCTAATTTGATCTACAGTACAGTTCATAATCAGTCAGAACTATAACTCTAATTTGATCTACAGTACAAATCATAATCAGTCAGAACTATAGCTCTAATTTGATCTAAAGTACAAATCACAATCAGTCAGAACTATAGCTCTAATTTGATCTACAGTGCAAATCATAATCAGTCAGAACTATAGCTCTAATTTGATCTACAGTACAAATCATAATCAGTCAGAACTATAGCTCTAATTTGATCTACAGTGCAAATCATATTCAGTCAGAACTATAGCTCTAATTTGATCTACAGTACAAATCATAATCAGTCAGAACTATAGCTCTAATTTGATCTACAGTACAAATCATAATCAGTCAGAACTATAGCTCTAATTTAATATACAGTACAAATCATAATCAGTCAGAACTATAGCTCTAATTTGATCTAAAGTACAAATCACAATCAGTCAGAACTATAGCTCTAATTTGATCTACAGTACAAATCATAATCAGTCAGAACTATAGCTCTAATTTAATCTACAGTACAAATCATAATCAGTCAGAACTATAGCTCTAATTTGATCTACAGTACAAATCATAATCAGTCAGAACTATAGCTCTAATTTGATCTAAAGTACAAATCATAATCAGTCAGAACTATAGCTCTAATTTGATCTAAAGTACAAATCATAATCAGTCAGAACTATAGCTCTAATTTGATCTAAAGTACAATTCACAATCAGTCAGAACTATAGCTCTAATTTGATCTACAGTACAGTTCATAATCAGTCAGAACTATAACTCTAATTTAATCTACAGTACAAATCATAATCAGTCAGAACTATAGCTCTAATTTGATCTAAAGTACAAATCACAATCAGTCAGAACTATAGCTCCAATTTGATCTACAGTGCAAATCATATTCAGTCAGAACTATAGCTCTAATTTGATCTACAGTGCAAATCATAATCAGTCAGAACTATAGCTCTAATTTGATCTACATTACAAATCATATTCAGTCAGAACTATAGCTCTAATTTGATCTACAGTGCAAATCATAATCAGTCAGAACTATAGCTCTAATTTGATCTACAGTACAAATCATATTCAGTCAGAACTATAGCTCTAATTTGATCTACAGTACAAATCATAATCAGTCAGAACTATAGCTCTAATTTGATCTACAGTATAAATCATAATCAGTCAGAACTATAGCTCTAATTTGATCTACAGTGTAAATCATAATCAGTCAGAACTATAGCTTTAATTTGATCTACAGTGCAAATCATAATCAGTCAGAACTATAACTCTAATTTGATCTACAGTGCAAATCATAATCAGTCAGAACTATAGCTCTAATTTGATCTACAGTGCAAATCATAATCAGTCAGAACTATAGCTCTAATTTGATCTACAGTATAAATCATAATCAGTCAGAACTATAGCTCTAATTTGATCTAAAGTACAATTCACAATCAGTCAGAACTATAGCTCTAATTTGATCTACAGTACAGTTCATAATCAGTCAGAACTATAACTCTAATTTAATCTACAGTACAAATCATAATCAGTCAGAACTATAGCTCTAATTTGATCTAAAGTACAAATCACAATCAGTCAGAACTATAGCTCTAATTTGATCTACAGTGCAAATCATATTCAGTCAGAACTATAGCTCTAATTTGATCTACAGTGCAAATCATAATCAGTCAGAACTATAGCTCTAATTTGATCTACATTACAAATCATATTCAGTCAGAACTATAGCTCTAATTTGATCTACAGTGCAAATCATAATCAGTCAGAACTATAGCTCTAATTTGATCTACAGTACAAATCATATTCAGTCAGAACTATAGCTCTAATTTGATCTACAGTACAAATCATAATCAGTCAGAACTATAGCTCTAATTTGATCTACAGTATAAATCATAATCAGTCAGAACTATAGCTCTAATTTGATCTACAGTGTAAATCATAATCAGTCAGAACTATAGCTTTAATTTGATCTACAGTGCAAATCATAATCAGTCAGAACTATAACTCTAATTTGATCTACAGTGCAAATCATAATCAGTCAGAACTATAGCTCTAATTTGATCTACAGTGCAAATCATAATCAGTCAGAACTATAGCTCTAATTTGATCTACAGTATAAATCATAATCAGTCAGAACTATAGCTCTAATTTGATCTACAGTGTAAATCATAATCAGTCAGAACTATAGCTCTAATTTGATCTACAGTACAAATCATAATCAGTCAGAACTATAGCTTTAATTTGATCTACAGTGCAAATCATAATCAGTCAGAACTATAGCTCTAATTTGATCTACAGTACAAATCATAATCAGTCAGAACTATAGCTCTAATTTGATCTACAGTGCAAATCATAATCAGTCAGAACTATAGCTCTAATTTGATCTACAGTACAAATCATATTCAGTCAGAACTATAGCTCCAATTTGATCTACAGTACAAATCATAATCAGTCAGAACTATAGCTCTAATTTGATCTACAGTACAAATCATAATCAGTCAGAACTATAGCTCTAATTTGATCTACAGTGTAAATCATAATCAGTCAGAACTATAGCTCTAATTTGATCTACAGTACAAATCATAATCAGTCAGAACTATAGCTCTAATTTGATCTTCAGTGCAAATCATAATCAGTCAGAACTATAGCTCTAATTTGATCTACAGTACAAATCATATTCAGTCAGAACTATAGCTCTAATTAATCTACAGTACAAATCATAATCAGTCAGATCTATAGCTCTAATTTGATCTACAGTACAAATCATAATCAGTCAGAACTATAGCTCTAATTTGATCTACAGTGCAAATCATAATCAGTCAGAACTATAGCTCTAATTTGATCTACAGTACAAATCATATTCAGTCAGAACTATAGCTCTAATTTGATCTACAGTACAAATCATAATCAGTCAGAACTATAGCTCTAATTTGATCTACAGTGCAAATCATAATCAGTCAGAACTATAGCTCTAAATTGATCTACAGTACAAATCATAATCAGTCAGAACTATAGCTCTAATTTGATCTACAGTACAAATCATAATCAGTCAGAACTATAGCTCTAATTTGATCTAAAGTACAAATCACAATCAGTCAGAATTATAGCTCTAATTTGATCTACAGTACAGTTCATGATCAGTCAGAACTATAACTCTAATTTGATCTACAGTACAAATCATAATCAGTCAGAACTATAGCTCTAATTTGATCTAAAGTACAAATCACAATCAGTCAGAACTATAGCTCTAATTTGATCTACAGTACAAATCATATTCAGTCAGAACTATAGCTCTAATTTGATCAACAGTGCAAATCATAATCAGTCAGAACTTTAGATCTAATTTGATCTACAGTACAAATCATAATCAGTCAGAACTATAGCTCTAATTTGATCTACAGTGCAAATCATATTCAGTCAGAACTATAGCTCTAATTTGATCTACAGTACAAATCATAATCAGTCAGAACTATAGCTCTAATTTAATCTACAGTACAAATCATAATCAGTCAGAACTATAGCTCTAATTTTATCTACAGTACAAATCATAATCAGTCAGAACTATAGCTCTAATTTGATCTAAAGTACAAATCACAATCAGTCAGAACTATAGCTCTAATTTGATCTACAGTACAAATCATAATCAGTCAGAACTATAGCTCTAATTTAATCTACAGTACAAATCATAATCAGTCAGAACTATAGCTCTAATTTGATCTACAGTACAAATCATAATCAGTCAGAACTATAGCTCTAATTTGATCTAAAGTACAAATCATAATCAGTCAGAACTATAGCTCTAATTTGATCTACAGTGCAAATCATAATCAGTCAGAACTATAGCTCTAATTTGATCTACAGTGTAAATCATAATCAGTCAGAACTATAGCTCTATTTTGATCTACAGTGTAAATCATAATCAGTCAGAACTATAGCTCTAATTTGATCTACAGTGTAAATCATAATCAGTCAGAACTATAGCTCTAATTTGATCTAAAGTACAAATCACAATCAGTCAGAACTATAGCTCTAATTTGATCTACAGTGCAAATCATAATCAGTCAGAACTATAGCTCTAATTTGATCTAAAGTACAATTCACAATCAGTCAGAACTGTAGCTCTAATTTGATCTACAGTACAGTTCATAATCAGTCAGAACTATAACTCTAATTTGATCTACAGTACAAATCATAATCAGTCAGAACTATAGCTCTAATTTGATCTAAAGTACAAATCACAATCAGTCAGAACTATAGCTCTAATTTGATCTACAGTGCAAATCATAATCAGTCAGAACTATAGCTCTAATTTGATCTACAGTACAAATCATAATCAGTCAGAACTATAGCTCTAATTTGATCTACAGTACAAATCATAATCAGTCAGAACTATAGCTCTAATTTGATCTACAGTGCAATTCATAATCAGTCAGAACTATAGCTCTAATTTGATCTACAGTGCAATTCATAATCAGTCAGAACTATAGCTCTAATTTGATCTACAGTACAAATTATAATCAGTCAGAACTATAACTCTAATTTGATCTACAGTACAAATTATAATCAGTCAGAACTATAGCTCTAATTTGATCTACAGTATAAATCATAATCAGTCAGAACTATAGCTCTAATTTGATCTACAGTGTAAATCATAATCAGTCAGAACTATAGCTCTAATTTGATCTACAGTACAAATCATAATCAGTCAGAACTATAGCTTTAATTTGATCTACAGTGCAAATCATAATCAGTCAGAACTATAGCTCTAATTTGATCTACAGTGCAAATCATAATCAGTCAGAACTATAGATCTAATTTGATCTACAGTACAAATCATAATCAATCAGAACTATAGCTCTAATTTGATCTACAGTACAAATCATAATCAGTCAGAACTATAGCTCTAATTTGATCTACAGTGCAAATCATAATCAGTCAGAACTATAGCTCTAATTTGATCTACAGTACAAATCATATTCAGTCAGAACTATAGCTCTAATTTGATCTACAGTACAAATCATAATCAGTCAGAACTATAGCTCTAATTTAATCTACAGTACAAATCATAATCAGTCAGAACTATAGCTCTAATTTGATCTACAGTACAAATCATAATCAGTCAGAACTATAGCTCTAATTTGATCTACAGTGTAAATCATAATCAGTCAGAACTATAGCTCTAATTTGATCTACAGTACAAATCATAATCAGTCAGAACTATAGCTTTAATTTGATCTACAGTGCAAATCATAATCAGTCAGAACTATAGCTCTAATTTGATCTACAGTGCAAATCATAATCAGTCAGAACTATAGATCTAATTTGATCTCCAGTACAAATCATAATCAATCAGAACTATAGCTCTAATTTGATCTACAGTACAAATCATAATCAGTCAGAATTATAGCTCTAATTTGATCTAAAGTACAAATCACAATCAGTCAGAACTATAGCTCTAATTTGATCTACAGTACAGTTCATAATCAGTCAGAACTATAACTCTAATTTGATCTAAAGTACAAATCACAATCAGTCAGAACTATAGCTCTAATTTGATCTACAGTACAAATCATATTCAGTCAGAACTATAGCTCTAATTTGATCTACAGTGCAAATCATAATCAGTCAGAACTATAGCTCTAATTTGATCTACAGTACAAATCATATTCAGTCAGAACTATAGCTCTAATTTGATCTACAGTGCAAATCATAATCAGTCAGAACTATAGCTCTAAATTGATCTACAGTACAAATCATAATCAGTCAGAACTATAGCTCTAATTTGATCTACAGTACAAATCATAATCAGTCAGAACTATAGCTCTAATTTGATCTACAGTGCAAATCATAATCAGTCAGAACTATAGCTCTAATTTGATCTACAGTGCAAATCATATTCAGTCAGAACTATAGCTCTAATTTGATATACAATACAAATAATAATCAGTCAGAAATATAGCTCTAATTTAATCTACAGTACAAATCATAATCAGTCAGAACTATAGCTCTAATTTGATCTACAGTACAAATCATAATCAGTCAGAACTATAGCTCTAATTTGATCTAAAGTACAAATCACAATCAGTCAGAATTATAGCTCTAATTTGATCTACAGTACAAATCATAATCAGTCAGAACTATAGCTCTAATTTAATCTACAGTACAAATCATAATCAGTCAGAACTATAACTCTAATTTGATCTACAGTACAAATCATAATCAGTCAGAACTATAGCTCTAATTTGATCTAAAGTACAAATCACAATCAGTCAGAACTATAGCTCTAATTTGATCTACAGTACAAATTATATTCAGTCAGAACTATAGCTCTAATTTGATCTACAGTGCAAATCATAATCAGTCAGAACTATAGCTCTAATTTGATCTACAGTACAAATCATAATCAGTCAGAACTATAGCTCTAATTTAATCTACAGTACAAATCATAATCAGTCAGAACTATAGCTCTAATTTGATCTACAGTGTAAATCATAATCAGTCATAACTATAGCTCTAATTTGATCTACAGTACAAATCATAATCAGTCAGAACTATAGCTCTAATTTGATCTAAAGTACAAATCACAATCAGTCAGAACTATAGCTCTAATTTGATCTACAGTACAAATCATATTCAGTCAGAACTATAGCTCTAATTTGATCTACAGTGCAAATCATAATCAGTCAGAACTATAGCTCTAATTTGATCTACAGTACAAATCATAATCAGTCAGAACTATAGCTCTAATTTGATCTACAGTGCAAATCATATTAAGTTAGAACTATAGCTCTAATTTGATCTACAGTACAAATCATAATCAGTCAGAACTATAGCTCTAATTTAATCTACAGTACAAATCATAATCAGTCAGAACTATAGCTCTAATTTGATCTACAGTACAAATCATAATCAGTCAGAACTATAGCTCTAATTTGATCTAAAGTACAAATCACAATCAGTCAGAATTATAGCTCTAATTTGATCTACAGTACAAATCATAATCAGTCAGAACTATAGCTCTAATTTAATCTACAGTACAAATCATAATCAGTCAGAACTATAGCTCTAATTTGATCTACAGTATAAATCATAATCAGTCAGAACTATAGCTCTAATTTGATCTACAGTGTAAATCATATTCAGTCAGAACTGTAGCTCTAATTTGATCTACAGTACAAATCATAATCAGTCAGAACTATAGCTCTAATTTGATCTACAGTATAAATCATAATCAGTCAGAACTATAGCTCTAATTTGATCTACAGTGTAAATCATAATCAGTCAGAACTATAGCTCTAATTTGATCTACAGTACAAATCATAATCAGTCAGAACTATAGCTTTAATTTGATCTACAGTGCAAATCATAATCAGTCAGAACTATAGATCTAATTTGATCTACAGTACAAATCATAATCAATCAGAACTATAGCTCTAATTTGATCTACAGTACAAATCATAATCAGTCAGAACTATAGCTCTAATTTGATCTACAGTGCAAATCATAATCAGTCAGAACTATAGATCTAATTTGATCTACAGTACAAATCATAATCAATCAGAACTATAGCTCTAATTTGATCTACAGTACAAATCATAATCAGTCAGAACTATAGCTCTAATTTGATCTACAGTGCAAATCATAATCAGTCAGAACTATAGCTCTAATTTGATCTACAATACAAATCATATTCAGTCAGAACTATAGCTCTAATTTGATCTACAGTACAAATCATAATCAGTCAGAACTATAGCTCTAATTTGATCTACAGTACAAATCATAATCAGTCAGAACTATAGCTCTAATTTGATCTACAGTACAAATCATAATCAGTCAGAACTATAGCTCTAATTTGATCTACAGTGTAAATCATAATCAGTCAGAACTATAGCTCTAATTTGATCTACAGTACAAATCATAATCAGTCAGAACTATAGCTTTAATTTGATCTACAGTGCAAATCATAATCAGTCAGAACTATAGCTCTAATTTGATCTACAGTGCAAATCATAATCAGTCAGAACTATAGATCTAATTTGATCTACAGTACAAATCATAATCAATCAGAACTATAGCTCTAATTTGATGTACAGTACAAATCATAATCAGTCAGAACTATAGCTCTAATTTGATCTAAAGTACAAATCACAATCAGTCAGAACTATAGCTCTAATTTGATCTACAGTACAGTTCATAATCAGTCAGAACTATAACTCTAATTTGATCTAAAGTACAAATCACAATCAGTCAGAACTATAGCTCTAATTTGATCTACAGTACAAATCATATTCAGTCAGAACTATTGCTCTAATTTGATCTACAGTGCAAATCATAATCAGTCAGAACTATAGCTCTAATTTGATCTACAGTACAAATCATATTCAGTCAGAACTATAGCTCTAATTTGATCTACAGTACAAATCATAATCAGTCAGAACTATAGCTCTAATTTGATCTACAGTACAAATCATATTCAGTCAGAACTATAGCTCTAATTTGATCTACAGTACAAATCATAATCAGTCAGAACTATAGCTCTAATTTGATCTACAGTACAAATCATATTCAGTCAGAACTATAGCTCTAATTTGATCTACAGTGTAAATCATATTCAGTCATAACTATAGCTCTAATTTGATCTACAGTACAAATCATATTCAGTCAGAACTATAGCTCTAATTTGATCTACAGTACAAATCATAATCAGTCAGAACTATAGCTCTAATTTGATCTACAGTACAAATCATATTCAGTCAGAACTATAGCTCTAATTTGATCTACAGTGTAAATCATATTCAGTCATAACTATAGCTCTAATTTGATCTAAAGTACAAATCACAATCAGTCAGAACTATAGCTCTAATTTGATCTACAGTACAAATCATATTCAGTCAGAACTATAGCTCTAATTTGATCTACAGTGCAAATCATAATCAGTCAGAACTATAGCTCTAATTTGATCTACAGTACAAATCATATTCAGTCAGAACTATAGCTCTAATTTGATCTACAGTGTAAATCATAATCAGTCATAACTATAGCTCTAATTTGATCTACAGTGCAAATCATAATCAGTCAGAACTATAGCTCTCTGTCAACCAATCAATGGAAATCTGCATAGTAGACAAAGCTCACAATGTAGATTGGCTGTTATTTTCCCCCAATGATTGCATTTTCCCCTCTTTAAATTCTTTCCCCGGATGAAAGCTAATTCCAGAGTTCTAATTTCGCCACTACCCATTCATTCTCACCCATGAAAAGTCCCCATCAATTTGTTGATTAGGCCTGAATCAGTAGGCAGTCCATCATAGGTTCATTAAAATTAGACACAGTGATTAGGATGAGCAAACACCAACGCTAGGGGGAGCTGATGAGGGGGAAAGAGCATTTTAATTGCCAGGGGAAATGAGGGGGAAATTGTGACAGAAGGGGGAAGTTGTGATGGAGTGGGGGAAGTAGTGACAGAGGAAGAGGGAGGAGGTGAGAGAGTGAGGGAAGTTGTAACAGAGTGGGGGAAGTTGAGAGAGAGAGTGGGTGAAGTTGTGAGATAGTTGAAAAGTAGCAACAGGTTGGGGGAAGTAGTGGCAGCGAAGGATGGGTTGTGTGAGAGTGGGGGAAGTTGTGACAGAGTGGAGGAAGTTGTAACACAGTGGGGGAAGTTGTGACAGAGTGGGGTAAGCTGTATCAAATTGGGGGAAGTAGTGACACAGGGTGGGGGGGAGGAGTTGTGACACGGTGGGGGAAGTTATGATAGAGTTGGAGAAGTTGTGAGAGACTGGGGAAGTAGTAATAGAGTGGGGGAAGTAGTAATAGAGTGGGGGAAGTAGTAATAGAGTGGGGGAAGTTATATGAAATAATATGGTAACTGTGACAATATGGGTAACTTCTACCATTTCCATTCCTTTCCTTATTTCTCAATATTTAAATAAAACTGGAATATCAATTCCCGTTCTATTTTTAGAATAATTCCCGGGATTTCAATTCCCGAAGCTTTTGATGATATTAGCTTTTAGCTCCAAATTGTATTGCAGTGAATTTCATTTGCTTTAGTGTTTGATGTTTGGTGCAAACAGAGAAATGACAGATGTTGCGATGCATCAGACGGGGGTACAATGTTAATTAACTCCTGGAACCCCCGGGCTAATTATCCTACAGCAAAAATACCTTCGTTGTGAATGTTATCCTATTTTAGACTGAGATATCGTAATGCGAATCGCTTTTCGTTAAATTATTTATCGATCTTTTCTCATTCATTATTACACTCTTAGAAGATATCACAGAGATGTTACATCACTAAGATGTTACATCACTAAGATGTTACATCACTAAGATGTTACATCACTAAGATGTTACATCACTAAGATGTTACATCACTAAGATGTTACATCACTAAGATGTTACATCACTAAGATGTTACATCACTAAGATGTTACATCACTAAGATGTTTTTTCACAATCAGTAGTTCAGGACTTCTCCTTTATATTTTTCTCCTTCTGTGTTTTTCTTATACAGATGATACATAAACTTCTGACCAATATAATTTGTTAATAAAATGAAAACTAATAAACCTAAAGTATTGAAACAAGATTGAAAGGAAACATCTTGGAGATTTATTAAGAAAAGGTTTTTCTAAATTACATCCGATAGATAATAGTCACACTAATTTTCCCGACAAGGAAATGTCCTTTTCACGGTTTCACGCAAATCTTTCGTGTGGATTTCAGAAGACAAAAGTCGAGCTGATTCGAAAGAAATATTGAATGAAGAGGTTTAACTTGAATAATTCTGGTGTTTTCGGTCTGTTATCAATCCCTGATGGATGAAAATGTGTTTTATTTGATAACATTACCCTCCTAATAAATAACTAATAATAGAAATAACTCTGCGTGCTCCAAATCGTGAAAAGAATATCTCTTGTGTGGCTATCACATTTATTGAATATCATTTTTAAAAACCTAATACAAAAAATAATCCCAAGATGCATCTTATAAAATGTCCAATAATACTCTAAGTTCATCAGTTTTCAATTTACTAACAATTAAAAGGGTCAGATGTTTATGTATCACCCTGTTTATACCCTCTTTACGTACATTTTCCGCCATTGTGCCCCTTTGTATCGAGTTCCATCTGGTGCTCTTTTCTCCAATGGTTTAATAAGTTAAAAGGCTTAGCCTCGCCCCAGAGGCTTAGAATGTCTGGCACTAAATTCACATGGTCCCTTGGCATTTGTTGTCTGCATCTTATATCCTAATGGGCTGTCTGCCTCTCTGATAGGATCTTCAATGTATTGATATACAGGGTGCTTCATTTCACATCCGACATAAATTGACAGCTGGCATGAAAATACAAAATGTTCACTTTGTTAGGTTTAACAAGATGACTAATGATGGTTCGTCATCGAGATGTTGATACCTTGATTCTGGGGGTAATTTTTTGGCATTCATAGGGAATTTCACATAAAACAAACATTGTTTCAAGAAAAACTAAATTATCCAAACTGTTTAGTTTTCTAGATAGTGACTTTTTCAAACTTTGGCTTTTACTGGATCGGTTAATTGAATGGATTGGTGGAATGATGGCGAAGATTTTCACAAGGATTGTGTTTATGTTTATCACGAAGCACAGTAGTACAGACGGTGATGGCACAATACGGTTGGGTAATAATAGATAGTTACATTGAAGTTCTGACCTGAACTGATCAATGAGCCAAAACCTGTCCACAGATTGGGTGGTTTAACTAATTCTCATAGGCCTTAACTAACCACAAGAATTCCAAGTCTTCACAACATCATTGAAACATATACTACGATCCGTGATAAAGATACCTTGACTAGTTACTTCACGACTTATTTCAAACCTACGATTTTTTAATATAGTTTTAGTTAATTCCGAATGCTATCCTGACTTCTGAAGTTTCAGAAGGAATCCTACCTAGATATTCCAAGAACGTTCCTAACATATGGTTATTACTGGAAATTTAAAAATTAGACTTTAGCTAGGTAGTACCTATTATAAGGCTATTAATATATATTAATTTTCCACTTTTACCAATCAGTTAGGCCGGTAAGTTTATGTGAATATCTATGTTGGTAGGTAGGAGTCATTTTTAAACTTTAAAAATCTATATACTGAAAAGAAAGCAGTTTGGATAATTTAGATTATCGCGAAACAATGTTTGTTATATATGAAATTCCCTATGTAGGTCAATTATCCTAGAATCAAGGTATCAATGTATCTCGCACATTTTGACATTTTGTTATTTATTGAAAAGTGTTTAGTTAGGGTCACCACTGCATAGTGTAACTTACGAATCATCGAACACTTTTTATTTTAATTGGTATCCATGATACCTGCAGGTATCATGGATACCAATTAAAATAAAATATGTTGAATTTCTCATGTGACCTTAAATGTAAAACTGTGGGTTATTTCGTAACTCACCCTATACTGTTCAAAGGATCAATCAGAGTCTGACTGTCAAGAAACAATATGTACAAATGTTAGAATAATGTCAATATGTTATAAAAATATCACATGGGAGAGTGTGTAGGTTTGAAATTTTCGAATGGAAAGATGTCTATTCATCGTCAGGAACAGGTCCGAAAACCTGGACTTAACACTAATTTAAATGACCAACTGTTATCAATCAATATGGAAATGGCGTTTAGTGTTGATCTTTTGAATTAAAAATAAGAATGAGGTGGTTAATATATATCTTATAGTTATCTAGGAAAGCGTGTATTCATACATCAAAGCGTGTATTCATACATCAAAGCGTGTATTCATACATCAAAGCGTGTATTCATACATCAAAGCGTGTATTCATACATCAAAGCGTGTATTCATACATCAAAGCGTGTATTCATACATCAAAGCGTGTATTCATACATCAAAGCGTGTATTCATACATCAAAGTGTGTATTCATACATCAAAGCGTGTATTCACACATCAAAGTGTGTATTCATACATCAAAGCGTGTATTCATACATCAAAGCGTGTATTCATACATCAAAGCGTGTATTCATACATCAAAGCGTGTATTCATACATCAAAGCGTGTATTCATACATCAAAGCGTGTATTCATACATCAAAGCGTGTATTCATACATCAAAGCGTGTATTCATACATCAAAGCGTGTATTCATACATCAAAGCGTGTATTCATACATCAAAGCGTGTATTCATACATCAAAGCGTGTATTCATACATCAAAGCGTGTATTCATACATCAAAGCGTGTATTCATACATCAAAGCGTGTATTCATACATCAAAGCGTGTATTCATACATCAAAGCGTGTATTCATACATCAAAGCGTGTATTCATACATCAAAGCGTGTATTCATACATCAAAGCGTGTATTCATACATCAAAGTGTGTATTCATACATCAAAGCGTGTATTCACACATCAAAGTGTGTATTCATACATCAAAGCGTGTATTCATACATCAAAGCGTGTATTCATACATCAAAGCGTGTATTCATACATCAAAGCGTGTATTCATACATCAAAGCGTGTATTCATACATCAAAGCGTGTATTCATACATCAAAGCGTGTATTCATACATCAAAGCGTGTATTCATACATCAAAGCGTGTATTCATACATCAAAGCGTGTATTCATACATCAAAGCGTGTATTCATACATCAAAGCGTGTATTCATACATCAAAGCGTGTATTCATACATCAAAGCGTGTATTCATACATCAAAGCAGTATTCATACATCAAAGCGTGTATTCATACATCAAAGCGTGTATTCATACATCAAAGTGTGTATTCATACATCAAAGCGTGTATTCACACATCAAAGTGTGTATTCATACATCAAAGCGTGTATTCATACATCAAAGCGTGTATTCATACATCAAAGCGTGTATTCATACATCAAAGCGTGTATTCATACATCAGAGCGTGTATTCATACATCAAAGCGTGTATTCATACATCAAAGCAGTATTCATACATCAAAGCGTGTATTCATACATCAAAGCGTGTATTCATACATCAAAGTGTGTATTCATACATCAAAGCGTGTATTCACACATCAAAGCGTTTATTCATACATCAAAGCGTGTATTCATACATCAAAGCGTGTATTCATACATCAAAGCGTGTATTCATACATCAAAGCGTGTATTCATACATCAAAGCGTGTATTCATACATCAAAGCGTGTATTCATACATCAAAGCGTGTATTCATACATCAAAGCGTGTATTCATACATCAAAGCAGTATTCATACATCAAAGCGTGTATTCATACATCAAAGCGTGTATTCATACATCAAAGCGTGTATTCATACATCAAAGTGTGTATTCATACATCAAAGCGTGTATTCATACATCAAAGCGTGTATTCATACATCAAAGCGTGTATTCATACATCAAAGCGTGTATTCATACATCAAAGCGTGTATTCATACATCAAAGCGTGTATTCATACATCAAAGCGTGTATTCATACATCAAAGCAGTATTCATACATCAAAGCGTGTATTCATACATCAAAGCGTGTATTCATACATCAAAGTGTGTATTCATACATCAAAGCGTGTATTCACACATCAAAGTGTGTATTCATACATCAAAGCGTGTATTCATACATCAAAGCGTGTATTCATACATCAAAGCGTGTATTCATACATCAAAGCGTGTATTCATACATCAAAGCGTGTATTCATACATCAAAGTGTGTATTCATACATCAAAGCGTGTATTCACACATCAAAGTGTGTATTCATACATCAAAGCGTGTATTCATACATCAAAGCGTGTATTCATACATCAAAGCGTGTATTCATACATCAAAGCGTGTATTCATACATCAAAGCGTGTATTCATACATCAAAGCGTGTATTCATACATCAAAGCAGTATTCATACATCAAAGCGTGTATTCATACATCAAAGCGTGCATTCATACATCAAAGTGTGTATTCATACATCAAAGCGTGTATTCACACATCAAAGCGTGTATTCATACATCAAAGCGTGTATTCATACACCAAAGCGTGTATTCATACATCAAAGCGTGTATTCATACATCAAAGCGTGTATTCATACATCAAAGCGTGTATTCATACATCAAAGCGTGTATTCATACATCAAAGCGTGTATTCATACATCAAAGCGTGTATTCATACATCAAAGCGTGTATTCATACATCAAAGCAGTATTCATACATCAAAGCGTGTATTCATACATCAAAGCGTGTATTCATACATCAAAGCGTGTATTCATACATCAAAGTGTGTATTCATACATCAAAGCGTGTATTCACACATCAAAGTGTGTATTCATACATCAAAGCGTGTATTCATACATCAAAGCGTGTATTCATACATCAAAGCGTGTATTCATACATCAAAGCGTGTATTCATACATCAAAGCGTGTATTCATACATCAAAGCGTGTATTCATACATCAAAGCGTGTATTCATACATCAAAGCGTGTATTCATACATCAAAGCGTGTATTCATACATCAAAGCAGTATTCATACATCAAAGCGTGTATTCATACATCAAAGCGTGTATTCATACATCAAAGCGTGTATTCATACATCAAAGTGTGTATTCATACATCAAAGCGTGTATTCACACATCAAAGTGTGTATTCATACATCAAAGCGTGTATTCATACATCAAAGCGTGTATTCATACATCAAAGTGTGTATTCATACATCAAAGTGTGTATTCACACATCAAAGCGTGTATTCATACATCAAAGCGTGTATTCATACATCAAAGCGTGTATTCATACATCAAAGCGTGTATTCATACATCAAAGCGTGTATTCATACATCAAAGCGTGTATTCATACATCAAAGCGTGTATTCATACATCAAAGCGTGTATTCATACATCAAAGCAGTATTCATACATCAAAGCGTGTATTCATACATCAAAGCGTGTATTCATACATCAAAGCGTGTATTCATACATCAAAGTGTGTATTCATAAATCAAAGCGTGTATTCACACATCAAAGTGTGTATTCATACATCAAAGCGTGTATTCATACATCAAAGCGTGTATTCATACATCAAAGTGTGTATTCATACATCAAAGTGTGTATTCACACATCAAAGCGTGTATTCATACATCAAAGCGTGTATTCATACATCAAAGCGTGTATTCATACATCAAAGCGTGTATTCATACATCAAAGCGTGTATTCATACATCAAAGCGTGTATTCATACATCAAAGCGTGTATTCATACATCAAAGCGTGTATTCATACATCAAAGCGTGTATTCATACATCAAAGCGTGTATTCATACATCAAAGCGTGTATTCATACATCAAAGCGTGTATTCATACATCAAAGCGCATACTCACACATCAAAGCGTGTATTCATACATCAAAGCGCATACTCACACATCAAAGCGTGTATTCATACATCAAAGCGCATACTCACACATCAAAGCGTGTATTCATACATCAAAGCGCATACTCACACATCAAAGCGTGTATTCATACATCAAAGCGCATACTCACACATCAAAGCGTGTATTCATACATCAAAGCGCATACTCACACATCAAAGCGTGTATTCATACATCAAAGCGCATACTCACACATCAAAGCGCGTATTCATACATCAAAGCGTGTATTCATACATCAAAGCGCATACTCATACATCAAAGCGTGTATTCATACATCAAAGCGCATACTCACACATCAAAGTGCACACTCACACATCAAAGTATGTCATTCACTAATAAGTCCAGTGCGTGTGTATTAGCTGTACCTTATCATTACTAGTTAGAGTGTTAGGTCTACTTCAAAGAAACTAGAGAGATAAACCTGTACTGTAGTGAAGTGAAGAACATAGGCATATAGGAGTGAAGAACATATGCATATAAGAGTGAAGAACATATGCATATAGGAGAGAAGAACATAGGCATATAAGAGTGAAGAACATATGCATATAGGAGTGAAGAACATAGGCATATAAGAGTGAAGAACATAGTCATATAAGAGTGAAGAACATAGTCATATAAGAGTGAAGAACATAGGCATATAAGAGTGAAGAACATAGGCATATAAGAGTGAAAAACATAGGCATATAGTAGTGAAGAACATAGGCATATAAGAGTGAAGAACATAGGCATATAGGAGTGAAGAACATAGGCATATAAGAGTGAAGAACATAGGCATATAAAAGTGAAGAACATAGGCATATAAGAGTGAAGAACATAGGCATATAGTAGTGAAGAACATAGGCATATAAGAGTGAAAAACATAGGCATATAGTAGTGAAGAACATAGGCATATAGTAGTGAAGAACATAGGCATATAGGAGTGAAGAACATAGGCATATAAGAGTGAAGAACATAGGCATATAGTAGTGAAGAACATAGGCATATAAGAGTGAAGAACATACGCATATAGGGGTGAAGAACATAGGCATATACTAGTGAAGAACATAGGCATACAAAAGTGAAGAACATAGGCATATAAGAGTGAAGAACATAGGCATATAGTAGTGAAGAACATAGGCATACATGAGTGAAGAACATATCCTATAAGGGCCCATGCACACGAGTATTTCTTCGACACTACGTGAAATGAACGCAGATGCATAGAGAGTGACATACAGCATGTACCAGTAACACTATCTAACTAGTCACACTGTAGGCTATCTAACTAGTCACACTGTAGGCTATCTAACTAGTCACACTGTAGGCTATCTAACTAGTCACACTGTAGGCTATCTAACTAGTCACACTGTAGGCTATCTAACTAGTCACACTGTAGGCTATCTAACTAGTCACACTGTAGGCTATCTAACTAGTCACACTGTAGGCTATCTAACTAGTCACACTGTAGGCTATCTAACTAGTCACACTGTAAGCTATCTAACTAGTCACACTGTAGGCTATCTAACTAGTCACACTGTAGGCTATCTAACTAGTCACACTGTAGGCTATCTAATTAGTCACATTGTAGGCTATCTAACTAGTCACACTATACCTAACTAGTTACATTATACCTAACTAGTCACACTGTAGGCTATCTAACTAGTCATATTATACTTAATTAGTCACACTATAAGCTATCCAATCAGTCACACTGTACCTAACTAGTCACACTGTACCTAAACGAATGGAAATTTTAAAGTAATTGTTATTGGTACGTATATCAGTCACCAATACTTATCGGTACATATTCATTCAAAAAGTTTATATTAACTTCATAAGGGCTTGATCGATAAAGAAATACCTGAATTAACTCTATTTTCTCGTTTTATTATTTCTTTGTAATAACTCAAAGACTGTTAAAATGTAGAGACAAAAATTTCTCTCTTTTATGTTCCATAAAATGTTCCCATCTCTACTATTTACTTACAATTACCATTGAAAGATGCGGCAATAAACTGTCCGTGTGCGCACCCACACGTAGATTATACAGAATTGACCGGTTATGCGGCAGTCACCATCCGTCAATGGAACGCATTACCCTGCGTCCAGAATTGTCCGTCTTTTACCGTGCGTTCAAAAGACGCTCATGTGCCCACTTACCCGAGAGTTAATGCTATTTTAGGGTCATGCGTCAATTGCCGCAAGTCAAAGAACGCTAGTGTGTGGGGGCCCTAAGAGGGAAGAGCATAAGCTACTGGTAGGTAGGCTACTGGTAGATAGGCTACTGGTAGGTAGGCTACTGGTAGGTAGGCTACTGGTAAGTAGGCTACTGGTTGGTAGGCTACTGGTAGGTAGGCTACTGGTAAGTAGGCTACTGGTAGGTAGGCTACTGGTAGGTAGGCTACTGGTAGGTAGGCTACTGGTAAGTAGGCTACTGGTAAGTAGGCTACTGGTTGGTAGGCTACTGGTAGGTAGGCTACTGGTAAGTAGGCTACTGGTAGGTAGGCTACTGGTAGGTAGGCTACTGGTAGGTAGGCTACTGGTAGGTAGGCTACTGGTAGGTAGGCTACTGGTAAGTAGGCTACTGGTAGGTAGGCTACTGGTAGGTAGGCTACTGGTAGGTAGGCTACTGGTAGGTAGGCTACTGGTAGGTAGGCTACTGGTAAGTAGGCTACTGGTAGGTAGGCTACTGGTAAGTAGGCTACTGGTAGGTAGGCTACTGGTAGATAGGCTACTGGTAGGTAGGCTACTGGTAAGTAGGCTACTGATTGGTAGGCTACTGGTAGGTAGGCTACTGGTAGGTAGGCTACTGGTAGGTAAGCTACTGGTAGGTAGGCTACTGGTAGATAGGCTACTGGTAAGTAGGCTACTGGTAGGTAGGCTACTGGTAGATAGGCTACTGGTAGGTAGGATACTGGTAGGTAGGCTACTGGTAGGTAGGCTACTGGTAAGTAGGCTACTGGTAAGTAGGCTACTGGTAGGTAGGCTACTGGTAGGTAGGCTACTGGTAGGTAGGCTACTGGTAAGTAGGCTACTGGTAGGTAGGCTACTGGTAGGTAGGCTACTGGTAGGTAGGCTACTGGTAGGTAGGCTACTGGTAGGTAGGCTACTGGTAGGTAGGCTACTGGTAGGTAGGCTACTGGTAGGTAGGCTACTGGTAGGTAGGCTACTGGTAGGTAGGCTACTGGTAGGTAGGCTACTGGTAGGTAGGCTACTGGTAAGTAGGCTACTGGTAAGTAGGCTACTGGTAGGTAGGCTACTGGTAGGTAGGCTACTGGTAGATAGGCTACTGGTAAGTAGGCTACTGGTAGGTAGGCTACTGGTAGGTAGGCTACTGGTAGGTAGGCTACTGGTAGGTAGGCTACTGGTAGGTAGGCTACTGGTAGGTAGGCTACTGGTAGGTAGGCTACTGGTAGGTAGGCTACTGGTAAGTAGGCTACTGGTAGGTAGGCTACTGGTAGGTAGGCTACTGGTAGGTAGGCTACTGGTAGGTAGGCTACTGGTAGGTAGGCTACTGGTAGGTAGGCTACTGGTAGGTAGGCTACTGGTAGGTAGGCTACTGGTAGGTAGGCTTTGCATTATTTAGTTCACATTCTCAATATTTTATATCTTTCTTGCGGTTTAAATTGAAGAGACATTAGAAAATGTTTATAAAATATTCAAACTAATTTATTCCGATTCCATGGAGAGATCCTTTCTAAAAACTATTTTAGGCTTTAGACTGCTATTTATTTATGTTCTAACTTTACACTTCAATAGGTAATATTTTTTGTATTTTAATTCTGGTTCTCCTTCTATGATTGAATTATAAGAAAAAAAAAAGATAAATTTCTGCAAAAATATTCTAGTGTCATATCGTTTGTGTTGGAAGTAGAAATTAAAATGGTTATTACTAAGATATTTCAGCAAGAAAAACTTACCATGAATATTAAATGTTTTCCCCTGACAATATAAGGAATATTAAATTTTAATATAAAATGTGGAAGAGTTTACTTGATTTCAATTCAGATTATTTGTTTTACCTGATTATTATTAAAAAGATATGTGTGTGATATAAACCATGTGTAGTAGGAATCACAACTCAGCCCACCATAAACCCACTATAATCTCACCATAAACCCACCATACCCCCACCATGCCCCACCATACCCCACCATACCCCCACCATATCCCACCATATCCCCAACATACCCCCACCATACCCCCAACATAACCCCACCATATCCCACCATACCCCCACCATATCCCACCATATCCCCACCATACCCCAACATACCCCCACCATACCCCCACCATACCCTCATCATATCCCACCATACCCTCACCATACCCCCACCATATCCCCACCATACCCTCACCATACCCCCACCATACCCCCACCATGCCCTCACCATATCCCACCATACCCCCACCATACCCCCAACATACACCCACCATATCCCCACCATACTTCCACCATACCCAACCATACCCCCACCATGCCCTCACCATATCCCACCATACCCCCACCATACCCCCACCATACCCCCACCATACCCCCACCATACCCCACCATACCCCCACCATACTAACAAGTGGCTGGGTATATTTACTTTCTCCTTCTCTTTCGTTTATTGCTTCTCATCTTCAAAAAATATGGAAAAATAATACCCTAAAAATGAGGAAATTGAAAAGTGACTTTCACTGAAACTAAGATTTGATGGAATCATTTTTCTTATCTCTTTTTATTTTATATTCAAATTTATGAATAGCAAAATATTAGGTTGCTGATTTTTGAAACGTTAAATGAAATCTGTTTAGTGTTTACCATAGCTTCAATATATCATTTAAACAAATTATACTAATGTTACTGCTAATATACAGTAGCGGACAAAATATAAGGGTAGGCAAAAACAAGTTATCTAAATTTTTAATTCCATAAAAAGTACAAGACACACATTATTGAAATTGTGCATGTATTTTCATATAGAGGTCATATGTATTCTTATGAAATTTCAAAGCATTTGGACGAATATTCTAGCAATAGTTCCATATTTTACTTCAAACACTAAATTTTGAAAGTTAAGGGTAGCCATTAAAACTTTGAAATATTCGCGGATATTGGCAATTATCGTAATAATTTGTGAATAATTCTTTGCTATGTCACTTCTATACATCTTCTACCACAAAATTCTACAAATTTGGCACAATATGAAAGAGTTGAGTTATCCATCTTCTATTCATCCTCGAGAATTGTCCACAATTCTTCCACATTTCTTGTGTTTCTTCTCTGAGTACAGTCTCCAATTATTATCCAAACAATCTCAATTCGATTGAGGTCAGGACTCTGTGAAATCCAGCTCATTAGAGCAATTACTTCATCTTCTAATAGAGTCGTAATTTTTTTATCTGAGTAGTAGGGTACGTTGTCCTGCTTGAAACTCTGTGGTTGAGGGTCAGCTGCTTGTTGATAGGGGAGAGTATGATGACGAAAGAGCTGTTTTATACTTCTGCAATAACTCCTCCTCGTAGACGAACAATGGGACCAGGTCCAACAGAAAAAATGACCACCAAGACCATCACACTACCTCCTCCAAAATTAACCGTTTTTTTGACGCAGTTCAGAGTTAACATTTCCCCTAATTTACGTTTAATTTGTACTTTCCGATAAGAACCAAAGACTTCTATTGTTCTTCCATCATCACTAGAATGTACTTTCGACCACTGATCAATCGACCAAACGACAAACTCATGAAAAAACACAAGTATCACTTTCCGTTTCTTTTTTGAGATTGAAATCTTTGATGCAGGGACAAATTATTGCAAACCAACTTGTTGAAGTCGAAGCGAAAAATTAGACTGGGACACCGTACCACCAGACATGACATCTATCTCACGAAAAATTTGACCAGAAGTGTTAAAACTACCTTGCAAGCTACTTTGAAGACTTGCACGATCTTCTCTCAGCAATGCTTTGGGAAGTTTACCATTCTTCGGTTTGGAATCAACAACTCCATACTGCTTATGTTGAGCCACAATATGTTGCACAATCCTTTTGGACCTTCATGTGGCAATAGAAATCTCTTGCAACGACAATTAGAGACGGTATCAGAGGGGAAACTTAAGACCATTTCTTGAGGATGAATAGAAGATGGATTATTCCTTCATATTGTGCAAAATTATTAGAATTTTGTGGTAGAAGATGTTTTTGAGTGATATAGTAAAGAATTATTCACAAATTATTAAGTTAATTGCCAATATCCGCGAATATTTCAAAGTTTACGATGGCTACCCTTAACTTTTGACTAGAGCAAAATTTAGTGTTTGAAGTAAAATATGGAACTATTCCTAGAATATTTGTCCAAATGCTTTTGAAATTTCATATGAATAAATATGAGCTCTATATAAATATACGTGCAAAATTTCAATAATGTGTGTTTTGTACTTTTTATGAAATGAAAGATTTAGATAACTTGTTTTTGCCTACCCTTATATTTTGTCCGCTACTGTAAGTTTGTCAGTTAGCTTATTTATCATTGTAGTGGAATAACAATTTTATACACAGGGGTGGTGTATACAACATTTGTTGAATTTGGAGAAAATTTATTTCAATATAACATCTTCAATACGTCTTGGAATGGAATCATAAAGCTTCTTGACTTCTTCCATAGGAATTTGCAGCCACTCTTTCATCATAACCTTCTTCAGCTTCTCCTTCTGGAGGAGGGTTTTGAGGGTTCCAGGATGATTTCCCAAAAATGAGTTTACCGATACTAAATTTACCGAAAACTAAATCGCCAATTCAGATTCTCCGAAAACGAGTTTAGCCGAAAAAACAATTTTACAGGAAGACGAATTTGACGAAAATCCAAATTTTATGGATTTTTTTGGTGTTTTTATCATTACCGCATATGAATTTAACATTACTAGTTAGTTCCGTGCCATTCGGTTAACTTCATATATCTATCTAACAAACATCAATATGTATATTGCATTACTAATAAAGGGATGATAGAAATCAATGTTATTCACGCAAGTGCTACAATCGTTGAAGCCAGAGATATATTGGAAGATATAAACATAACTAAGAGTTATATTATTCATGACTTACAATATTAAACAACATGAAATATAATACTGAGTATGCAAGAGTGAATACAATACACCAATTGGATATTCTAAAATTGTGTCAATTTTTTTTCAAAGGTGTTTATGATAGTAAGGATGAATGAATAGTAAGGTAGAGATTGGTAGTAAGGTAAGGATTGGTAGTAAGGTAAGGATTGGTAGTAAGGTAAGGATTGGTAGTAAGGTAGAGATTGGTAGTAAGGTAAGGATTGGTAGAAGGTAAGGATTGGTAGTAAGGTAAGGATTGGTAGTAAGGTAAGGATAGGAAGTGAGGATAAGTAGTCAGGATAGGTAGTAAGGATAACAGACATATAAACCTAATAGGCTAACAATATGGTATCGGTGCATCTCTTTAACCATGAGGAAAATATATCATCACTGAATTAAAACAAAGCTACAAACTCTGATTATTCTCAAATAAAGTAAATACGTTAAAACTAGCAAAACGCTGAACAAAAAAAAATGTAAACATATTCCAGAGCGGAATGACTGATACTTATTGGAAGAGCTTGAGGTTCTTTTATATGAGAACATGGACAAGGGATCATTTAGTGGTACAAAGGTAAGCAGTTGCAATGATTAACGGAGAGGATTAAAGGATTATTTAGTGTTACTTGGGTTGTAGTTGTTTGTTTAGTTACAATTTGCTCCAAATATGTCTTTCGGCGAACTCATTTTCAGCTAATCTGCTGGATACCGATGATGGTGATTCGGAAATTGAGGGGGTGATTCCATATGCTTCCGTTCAGTTTCATGTTCTTTATACCAACTGTTGACGATATTGGTTGTGTGAATTTGAGCAATTTCGTCTGAAAGATGCAGTCACTTTCAGGAAACAGAGATTGGCACATTGTATGCACCTGGTGTTGATTTGATGTTTATCCTACCATGCAACAGTTGCACCAAGAGAACTCCACGATATGGCTGTTCAAACTAACACTGAATTTCTCCCTCCTTCACTTTGGGAAAACAGTCCGAATTGAAATTTTGTTTAGGCACGTAAACCCAGCCCAAAGTGAACTCTCGCATATTTTTAATCGGATCCACTGATCCGGAGACAAGGTTTCGAAGTCCCGGTACAACATAATCCACTCCAAAAATTTTCGAGAAGAGATCAGAGGTTTCCTGATGGCGGTATCACTTGGTATCCAGCTTTATGAAGCTCACGACGAACGGTTTTGGTTCTTAGATGCCAATTTAGTTCTGCACACGCCCTATTTGTCGTAGTTAAGTCGTTTATCTTCGAAATGCGGTATAATCTTCGCCGATCTCTATCAGAGAGCTTGGAAGCCCAACTAGAATTTATCAGATTGTTGTAGGTGTTTCCATGTTTTTCGAATTGTGTCATCGATCTAAATATGGTAGCTCTCGAAAAATAGATAAACCCAACGATTTTGGTGATCGAAGCACCTGCCATGCGAACACCAATAATTTAATCTTATAAAAAAATCGGTCATGCATTTTGCCTAAAATTATCAAATAAATGTGGAATACACTAGATAATTCTAAGAATACACGAGGAACCTCTTTAACATTGAATATTTACCAGGAAATTGAAACTCGGATCATCATTTTCGATAAAACAGCTTTTTTACGATAATATCCAATCATTATGTCCAAGCCCTGTATGCTGTCAGTTAGCATACTAATCATTACAGTAGTATAGCAATGCTGTGTATGCTGTCAGTTAGCATACTAATCAGTACTGTAGTATAACAATGCTGTGTATGCTGTCAGTTAGCATACTAATCATTACTGTAGTATAACAATGATGTGTATGCTGTCAGTTAGCATACTAATCATCCCCATGGGAAGATCTAAAGGTAGAATATGCACAGAATACCAACTAGAGAAGGATTTAAATGATCTCAGGGAATTATTGTCCGTAATCTGATGAGTGAGTGGGACACGATAGGCTTTAAAGGAGAACACCTTGTTATGACTGTAAATAGTTTGTTATGACTGTAGGTAGTTTGTTATGACTGTAGGTAGTTTGTTATGACTGTAGGTAGTTTGTTATGACTGTAGGTAGTTTGTTATGACTGTAGGTAGTTTGACTCTTTCTTTTCACCACTGTACATAGACCACTCTTTCTTTTCACCACTGTATATAGACCACTCTTTCTTTTCACCACTGTACATAGACCACTCTTTCTTTTCACCACTGTACATAGACCACTCTTTCTTTTCACCACGGTATATAGACCACTCTTTCTTTTCACCACGGTATATAGACCACTCTTTCTTTTCACCACGGTATATAGACCAGTCTTTCTTTTCACCACTGTATATAGACCACTCTTTCTTTTCACCACTCTACATACCCCACTCTTTCTTTCCACCACGGTATATAGACCACTCTTTCTTTCCACCACTCTACATACACCACTCTTTCTTTTCACCACGGTATATAGACCACTCTTTCTTTTCACCACTACACATCTCTCTATTGCCCCGCAATGTTCTTTAATTACTAACTTTAGCGTTACTCTTCATCAAGTCTGTCTATTAATTATTGAAGGTAAGACTCACCTTTAATTATCCTAATTGGCTTGAAATTGGATGGAGAAAAGAAATGATGTCATTTTGAGTTTAGTGAAGTTAGTGTATTATTGCACTGAATTATTCCTATGGAGGATAATTGTACAGAATGAAATATAGACCACACAGTCAATTGTGTGATGGCGCTGTCTCTTTGCATTGGCTATCATTGTCCTTGTGATGGTGCTCTCTCTTTGCATTGGCTATCATTGTCCGTGTGATGGCGCTGTCCCTTTGCATTGGCTATCATTGTCTTTATGATGGCGCTGTCTCTTTGCATTGGCTATCATTGTCCTTGTGATGGCGCTGTCTCTTTGCATTGGCTATCATTGTCCGTGTGATGGCGCTGTCTCTTTGCATTGGCTATCATTGTCTGTGTCATGGCGCTGTCTCTTTGCATTGGCTATCATTGTCCGTGTGATGGCGCTGTCTCTTTGCATTGGCTATCATTGTCCTCCTTGTGATGGTGCTGTCTCTTTGCATTGGCTATCATTGTCAGTGTGAAAGCGCTGTCTCTTTGCATTGGCTATCATTGTCCTCAGTGTCATGGCGCTGTCTCTTTGCATTGGCTATCATTGTCAGTGTGAAAGCGCTGTCTCTTTGCATTGGCTATCATTGTCCGTGTGATGGCGCTGTCTCTTTGCATTGGCTATCATTGTCCGAGTGATGGCGCTGTCTCTTTGCATTGGCTATCATTTTCCAAGTGATGGCGCTGTCTCTTTGCATTGGCTATCATTGTCCGTGTGATGGCGCTGTCTCTTTGCATTGGCTATCATTGTCTGTGTGATGGCGCTGTCTCTTTGCATTGGCTATCATTGTCCGTGTCATGGCGCTGTCTCTTTGCATTGGCTATCATTGTCCGTGTGATGGCGCTGTCTCTTTGCATTGGCTATCATTGTCCGTGTCATGGCGCTGTCTCTTTGCATTGGCTATCATTGTCCGTGTGATGGCGCTGTCTCTTTGCATTTGCTATCATTGTCCGTGTGATGGCGCTGTCTCTTTGCATTGGCTATCATTGTCCTTGTGATGGCGCTGTCTCTTTGCATTGGCTATCATTGTCCGTGTGATGGCGCTGTCTCTTTGCATTGGCTATCATTTTCCGAGTGATGGCGCTGTCTCTTTGCATTGGCTATCATTGTCCGTGTGATGGCGCTATCTCTTTGCATTGGCTATCATTGTCAGTGTGATGGCGCTGTCTCTTTGCATTGGCTATCATTGTCCGTGTGATGGCGCTGTCTCTTTGCATTGGCTATCATTGTCAGTGTGATGACGCTGTCTCTTTGCATTGGCTATCATTGTCCGTGTCATGGCGCTGTCTCTTTGCATTGGCTATCATTGTCCGTGTGATGGCGCTGTCTCTTTGCATTGGCTATCATTGTCCGTGTGATGGCGCTGTCTCTTTGCATTGGCTATCATTGTCCGTGTCATGGCGCTGTCTCTTTGCATTGGCTATCATTGTCCGTGTGATGGCGCTGTCTCTTTGCATTTGCTATCATTGTCCGTGTGATGGCGCTGTCTCTTTGCATTGGCTATCATTGTCCTTGTGATGGCGCTGTCTCTTTGCATTGGCTATCATTGTCCGTGTGATGGCGCTGTCTCTTTGCATTGGCTATCATTTTCCGAGTGATGGCGCTGTCTCTTTGCATTGGCTATCATTGTCCGTGTGATGGCGCTATCTCTTTGCATTGGCTATCATTGTCAGTGTGATGGCGCTGTCTCTTTGCATTGGCTATCATTGTCCGTGTGATGGCGCTGTCTCTTTGCATTGGCTATCATTGTCAGTGTGATGACGCTGTCTCTTTGCATTGGCTATCATTGTCCGTGTCATGGCGCTGTCTCTTTGCATTGGCTATCATTGTCCGTGTGATGGCGCTGTCTCTTTGCATTGGCTATCATTGTCCGTGTCATGGCGCTGTCTCTTTGCATTGGCTATCATTGTCCTCCGTGTGATGGCGCTGTCTCTTTGCATTGGCTATCATTGTCCTCCTTGTGATGGTGCTGTCTCTTTGCATTGGCTATCATTGTCCGTGTGATGGCGCTGTCTCTTTGCATTGGCTATCATTGTCCTTGTGATGGCGCTGTCTCTTTGCATTGGCTATCATTGTCCGTGTGATGGCGCTGTCTCTTTGCATTGGCTATCATTTTCCGAGTGATGGCGCTGTCTCTTTGCATTGGCTATCATTGTCCGTGTGATGGCGCTATCTCTTTGCATTGGCTATCATTGTCAGTGTGATGGCGCTGTCTCTTTGCATTGGCTATCATTGTCCGTGTGATGGCGCTGTCTCTTTGCATTGGCTATCATTGTCAGTGTGATGACGCTGTCTCTTTGCATTGGCTATCATTGTCCGTGTCATGGCGCTGTCTCTTT
This sequence comes from Caprella mutica, assembly GCA_947561585.1. Taxonomy (NCBI): domain Eukaryota; kingdom Metazoa; phylum Arthropoda; class Malacostraca; order Amphipoda; family Caprellidae; genus Caprella; species Caprella mutica. The sequence continues at coordinate 110,988 of CANNZV010003091.1, forward strand.
GCATTGGCTATCATTGTCCGTGTGATGGCGCTGTCTCTTTGCATTGGCTATCATTGTCCGTGTCATGGCGCTGTCTCTTTGCATTGGCTATCATTGTCCTCCTTGTGATGGTGCTGTCTCTTTGCATTGGCTATCATTGTCCGTGTGATGGCGCTGTCTCTTTGCATTGGCTATCATTGTCTGTGTCATGGCGCTGTCTCTTTGCATTGGCTATCATTGTCTGTGTCATGGCGCTGTCTCTTTGCATTGGCTATCATTGTCTGTGTGATGGCGCTGTCTCTTTGCATTGGCTATCATTGTCCTCCTTGTGATGGTGCTGTCTCTTTGCATTGGCTATCATTGTCCGTGTGATGGCGCTGTCTCTTTGCATTGGCTATCATTGTCTGTGTCATGGCGCTGTCTCTTTGCATTGGCTATCATTGTCTGTGTCATGGCGCTGTCTCTTTGCATTGGCTATCATTGTCCGTGTGATGGCGCTGTCTCTTTGCATTGGCTATCATTGTCCTCCTTGTGATGGTGCTGTCTCTTTGCATTGGCTATCATTGTCCGTGTGATGGCGCTGTCTCTTTGCATTGGCTATCATTGTCTGTGTCATGGCGCTGTCTCTTTGCATTGGCTATCATTGTCTGTGTCATGGCGCTGTCTCTTTGCATTGGCTATCATTGTCTGTGTGATGGCGCTGTCTCTTTGCATTGGCTATCATTGTCCTCTGTGTGATGGCGCTGTCTCTTTGCATTGGCTATCATTGTCCTCCGTGTGATGGCGCTGTCTCTTTGCATTGGCTATCATTTTAGAGTCCAAACCTTCAACGAATATTTCTTTTGTTCAAACAATTTCAGTTCTCATTTCTCATACAAATTTTCCATTTAGAAATAACAATAAATCGACTGTTTCAATATTTTCTTTCCATTACCGCTTCGAGGTCCTGCAATTAAAATAACAAAGTTTAAATCATAAAGAATATCTTTCAGAGAATTATTATATTTCTCATCTTTTGCTAATATCTGATAATGATTTAATTTTCGAAAACTGAAACTTATTTTTGAAATAAATGATAATTTTATTCGCGCAATACTTTCTAAATATTTAATAATATCAAATAATAAATTCATTTCTTTTGTCAATTGCAAATAAGCTGCTTTGTTTTCAAACTAAGTTTCAGGGGAAAACTCAAACAGAGGGGGAGTTATGGTGGGGCCATAGAAGATTGAGAGAGAGAGTTATGGTGGGGCAATAGAAGATGGAGGGAGAAAGTTATGGTGGGCCATAAAAGATTAAGGGAGAGTTTTAGTGGGGCCATAGAAGATTGAGAGAGAAAGTCATGGTTTGGCCATAGAAGATTGAGAGGGGAAGTTATGGTGGGGCCATAGAAGATTAGCAGTGGAACCCTTCTCAGCCCCCACCATATCATTCTCCAATAATCTCCGAAAATCCTCCTAATAATATTTAATATCCAAGTTCAATTTCTTTTGCATTTGGTCACGACTGTGACGCTTGTTTTTAGTTTTCTAGTCTCTAGTCGAAAATAACCTCTATTTGCAGATCAGGGGAGCGATACCCCTCCCCCCCCTTTAAGCCCCCCACTGATTCTATCAAACTAACAGGGGGCTGAAGGGGTCACACCCCCTAAATCATAGCCCAGTTTACCTCCAAAGAATTGACGTAAAAATATTAAAGCCTTGATTGGATTATTGCGCGGAGTAAAAATGTTCGGCAAGAAATCGCCTGTCGTTCAGAGCAACCGTTTTCCCACCTATTAAATGGAGGAATAAAATGGGAAAGGTTTTTTATTGGTGTGTGTTCCGTGTTATTGAACGGTTCCACATTTTTGTTCAAGATCTAATTGGTATCCATGATACCTGGAGGTATCATGGATACCAATTGAAATAATCAGTCAATTTGTGTTTCATATATGTACGAAGATAAGGGACCGTTCCATAGCTTGGAATCACCCTATAATTCATGCAATAATATTTCTCGAATCAAAGTTATTTTACGTTTCAGTCTCTATTTTAATTTCAAACCATTCCTTTCCATGAATAAATATTCAGTCGGAAAATATCTCCTTTTTTGCGTAGAATTTGTTAATTGAATCTAGTAGGAAAATGTTTTTGATTTCTATTTTCTGAAAGATTTGTTCTTTTATTTTGGAGGATTTTTTGAATTGATTTAGTGTATAAAAAATGGTTCGACAAGAAATTATTTTGGATTTAAAAAAAGATTTATTTAGGGTTTGTGTAATTAAACATGTAATATAGATTGAATCAATTACATTCATTTGTTTTACTTAATAGTCATGCGAATAAATGTGAATACAGTTGAACACCTACAGAACACAGTTGAACACCTACAGAACACAGTTGAACACCTACAGAACACAGTTGAACACCTACAGAACACAGTTGAACACCTACAGAACACAGTTGAACACCTACAGAACACAGTTGAACACCTACAGAACACAGTTGAACACCTACAGAACACAGTTGAACACCTACAGAACACAGTTGAACACCTGCAGAACACAGTTACACAAAAAACTGTTTTTCGCGAGCTGGACATATCTGAATTTTAAAGGAGAGCTGCAAGATTTCCATTTTTTTGCTCCTTTCTCTGTTTATGTTATTAATGTTTTTTCATTTATAAAAACAAAACTCGTAACAAAACTTTTGAGTAATAACACATATCTTTATTCGGTCTGAACAAATAGCTTTTCAATATTCTAAACAATAAACAATACAGTTCGAATTCATTTAGAAACTTTGTGCCATTCAGCCAAATATTTCAGATGAGTGAATTTAAACACGTCAAAGTTTCTATTCTAAAAATACTAAAAGGCGGATGAAAAGAAAACAAAGGAATCGACTTTCCATAGTTAGGTGCACTCCACCATTGTTGTTACTGTCGATATTGTTTTTGTTGAAGGCAGAGCTGTATTTTTATTTCATTTCATAGTTTTGTTTACAAACACTGCGAGTTCTTTTTTCCTTTGATAATATATTCCTACCTAACATGGAGGGAATATCGCCAGCAATTCAATGGGCTTCCATTATAGTTTCAATAACGATTATTCATGTTCGAATAGCGCTCAGTTCGCCTGCTGTAAGCTGATCGAGTCTGGGAATAAGGAAGTTACGCCGTATTGGGAAGATTCTGCCGCTTTTGCCGATACGAGAAAGTGTAAGCGATTTCCATTTAATATTATCCATGTTACAAAGGATTTATTTTAGTCGATATGGAAAGTAGAGAGAAATGAAATATTATAAAGAATTGAAACACTTCAAAGCAATCGAACTCCTTACCTCTATCCGTTTTAGAGGATAGGGTTCGATTCCCATAGGCGCATATTATACTAGCAGTTACACTACCGTGTTTTCACTGCCCTGTTTACGCCTCTTCAATTAATCACAGTTAAATGAATGGAAATCAAATTTGCATACTATACAACCGTTGCTACCGCCTTCCATCCATTTAACCGTGATTATATGAATGAGTGGATACAGGGCAGTGAAAACGCGGCGGTGAAACTGGTAGCATAGAATGGACCTTAGAAGGTAATTTTTTAATGTCATATTTCTTGATACAAAATCGGAGAGTTTCATTTTCTGTTATTGTCCAATATGGTGAATATTGACAGATATTTTCGAAAAAGAGCATAATTTCAGACTTCATCGTCTGGAATGTCCGACGAAAGTAGTTTAAAATTATGACAAATTACTCATTTGGTCCAATCATTTATTGTCGTAGATAGATGATCTTTGTATTATCGATTATAATATATTGTATATGCATATTATAAAATAAAAGGAGAAGAAATTCTTAACTTTCTTATAGTTGAGTAAGTCACCCAGTTCTCAACCTCTACCTAGCTATTATCTCTTTGAACTGCTAGATGTTCTCAACCTCTACCTAGCTATTATCTCTTTGAACTGCTAGAGGTTCTCAAGCTCTACCTAGCTATTATCTCTTTGAACTGCTAGATGTTCTCAACCTCTACCTAGCTATTATCTCTTTGAACTGCTAGATGTTCTCAACCTCTACCTAGCTATTATCTCTTTGAACTGCTAGATGTTCTCAACCTCTACCTAGCTATTATCTCTTTGAACTGCTAGAGGTTCTCAAGCTCTACCTAGCTATTATCTCTTTGAACTGCTAGATGTTCTCAACCTCTACCTAGCTATTATCTCTTTGAACTGCTAGATGTTCTCAACCTCTACCTAGCTATTATCTCTTTGAACTGCTAGATGTTCTCAACCTCTACCTAGCTATTATCTCTTTGAACTGCTAGATGTTCTCAACCTCTCCTTAGCTATTATCTCTTTGAACTGCTAGATGTTCTCAACCTCTACCTAGCTATTATCTCTTTGAACTGCTAGATGTTCTCAACCTCTACCTAGCTATTATCTCTTTGAACTGCTAGATGTTCTCAACCTCTACCTAGCTATTATCTCTTTGAACTGCTAGAGGTTCTCAACCTCTACCTAGCTATTATCTCTTTGAACTGCTAGATGTTCTCAACCTCTACCTAGCTATTATCTCTTTGAACTGCTAGAGGTTCTCAAGCTCTACCTAGCTATTATCTCTTTGAACTGCTAGAGGTTCTCAAGCTCTACCTAGCTATTATCTCTTTAAACTGCTAGATGTTCTCAACCTCTACCTAGCTATTATCTCTTTGAACTGCTAGAGGTTCTCAACCTCTACCTAGCTATTATCTCTTTGAACTGCTAGAGGTTCTCAACCTCTACCTAGCTATTATCTCTTTGAACTGCTAGATGTTCTCAACCTCTACCTAGCTATTATCTCTTTGAACTGCTAGATGTTCTCAACCTCTACCTAGCTATTATCTCTTTGAACTGCTAGATGTTCTCAACCTCTACCTAGCTATTATCTCTTTGAACTGCTAGATGTTCTCAACCTCTACCTAGCTATTATCTCTTTGAACTGCTAGAGGTTTCAACTTCCTCGCTCCACTTGGTCTCAATTGCCAGGTTCATATTTAAGGAAATTACCCCCTAAATTGGCCACTAAATCACACGCTTAATGCACTAAATCAGCTGTGATTCACTGGGATGAAATATGGTCATCCTCCTTACCATATTTCTTACGCTTAATAGCGGTGTATGGTAAGCATTAACTTAACTGGTATGGTAAGCATTAACTCTTAACTGGTATGGTAAGCATTAACTCTTAACTGGTATGGTAAGCATTAACTTAACTGGTATGGTAAGCATTAACTCTTAACTGGTATGGTAAGCATTAACTCTTAACTGGTATGGTAAGCATTAACTCTTAACTGGTATGGTAAGCATTAACTCTTAACTGGTATGGTAAGCATTAACTCTTAACTGGTATGGTAAGCATTAACTCTTAACTAAAGTAAATGTAAAATTAACTTGAAATGTTAAAAATTTAACTACCAGTTATTGACGATGAAACTAAAAAAATCAATAAATTTTAATTACTAATTTGGATACCAATTAAAATTACGAGTAAAATATATGCTATATCTTGAAATTTCTCATATGTGATCGAGAATGTGAAGCCGTGCGATAACTCGAAACACTAAAGGATAGCTATTGGGTCAGTAATGGCGAAAAGAAAACAGTGAAGAGATCCACTTTCGATTGTTTTCTGTGTTTTAGGAACTGAAGAGTAAGGAATTTGGTGACTGATTTTAGCGTCAGAGGTAAGAAATGTTTTGAATTTTCCATATTGATCAAAGGACAGGAAGAGAAAAGGATCTACCTAACAGTCAGGAGTGAAGGGGCCAAGTGGTAAATGGATCCTTCACATGATTTGAAAAAGGAAAATATACCTCTAAGGAATTAGAAGTTTACCTCTAAGGAATTTGAAGCTCACCTCTAAAACATCAAAAGTTTTCCTTTAAAATATCAGAAGTTTCCCTCTAAAACATTAGAAGTTTCCCTCTAAAACTCTAAGAACGGTTCAGGCTTTAAAGTTAATTTGTGATAGAAGAAATGTTTGTGTTTGTTTCGTTAGAGAAAAAGTTTTGGTGTTGATGTTCTATTTGGTAGATTGGGACAGAAAACAGGGATAGAAACAGATTGGGGACAGAAAACAGGGGTAGAAACAGATTGGGGACAGAAAACAGGGATAGAAACAGACTGGGACAGAAAACAGGGATAGAAACAGATTGGGGACAGAAAACAGGGATAGAAACAGATTGGGGACAGAAAACAGGGATAGAAACAGATTGGGGACAGAAAACAGGGATAGAAACAGATTGGGGACAGAAAACAAGGATAGAAACAGACTGGGGACAGAAAACAGGGATAGAAACAGATTGGGGACAGAGAACAGGGATAGAAACAGATTGGGACAGAAAACAGGGATAGAAACAAATTGGGGACAGAGAACAGGGATAGAAACAGATTGGGGACAGAAAACAGGGAAAGAAACAGATTGGGACAGAAAACAGGGATAAAAACAGATTGGGGACAGAGAACAGGGATAGAAACAGATTGGGGCCAGAAAACAGGGGAAGAAACAGATTGGGGACAGAAAACAGGGAAAGAAACAGATTGGGGACAGAGAACAGGGATAGAAACAGATTGGGGACAGAGAACAGGGATAGAAACAGATTGGGGACAGAAAACAGGGAAAGAAACAGATTGGGGACAGAAAACAGGGATAGAAACAGATTGGGGACAGGAAACAGGGATAGAAACAGATTGGGGGCAGAAAACAGGGATATAAACAGATTGGGGACAGAGAACAGGGATAGAAACAGATTGGGGACAGAAAACAGGGATAGAAACAGATTGGGGACAAAAAACAGGGATAGAAACAGATTGGGGACAGAAAACAGGGAAAGAAACAGATTGGGGACAGAGAACAGGGATAGAAACAGATTGGGGACAGAGAACAGGGATAGAAACAGATTGGGGAGAGAAAACAGGGAAAGAAACAGATTGGGGACAGAAAACAGGGATAGAAACAGATTGGGGACAGGAAACAGGGATAGAAACAGATTGGGGACAGAAAACAGGGATAGAAACAGATTGGAGACAGAGAACAGGGATAGAAACAGATTGGGGACAGAAAACAGGGATAGAAACAGATTGGGGACAGAAAACAGGGATAGAAACAGATTGGGGACAGAAAACAGGGATAGAAACAGATTGGGGACAGAGAAAATAGATGGAGGAAACAGAGACAGAAACAGATCGGAGATTTAAAAACAGGGATAACGACATGTCAGAACCAAAGGAAATGTCATCAGTTGCAATGTGTGTCTCTGTCTCTATTCCTCATATCTCGCATCGTTCATATTTTAGCTGCAATAAATAGAGACATTTTTCACTGTGACGAGATTTAGAGCCACTATTAATATGATGTTGTCATAGCATGGAAAAATGATACAGAGTTTAAAAACAAATAGAATGAAATGGAGTTATATAACATATACAATTAATTGGAGTTATAAAACATATATAATGAAATATTTCACAACAAAAAACGAACGCATGTTCTGTAATTAAATTCTTTTCTTTATGTGTTTAATCTGTTTCATCTAAGCTCTTTGTCTCTCAATACATTTGCATCCTATCATTGCATCCATGCTTACTGAAGCCTTAGCTTTACATCGCTCCAATGCATCCATGTCTACTAAATAACTTAAATGATGTCTACATGATGTCTCTCCAGCTGCTACCAGACCATATAATCTCTAATTAACATCTGTGACGTCACACTGTACCCATATTGGCTAGTTTGCTGCACTGTCAATCTGCAGTTTATTTATATCATAAGTAAGTAATGTACGAAATTGTGTAACGGTCTGAATGACTGACTTTGCCACCACTACACTAACATTTCATTTCAAATTGAATTTTTACCAGATAGATTTAATTAAGGAGATCAATTACTTTTAGAAAAGCCGAAAATTTTAAATAATATATGTTCCTAGCACACTGTGTGACTATCACAGTCACAGCTTGTCTGTAGCGCGTGCAGTTGGATGATAAATGGAGGGGCAGCTAGGAACCCTACACAACATAGATGAGGTGCGGGATTTTGTTTGGGAGAAATAAAACCACCCTTGCACTGGAGGCTCCAATATGAAATCAGTGCTGCACTGACTTTTGCACGGCTAGGATATGTTGCTGGTCTAAGTGATGCTTACATCTGGATTAGATTGAGGTGATCTAATGGTAGGGATATTTCAACATTTCCTGAAAACTCACGTTTTGGGTTGACTGACTATTTTCATCTCAGTCAGTTTTAGTGAATTTTGTTTTAGAGAAACGTGGCAGTGCTCGGTTGAAAGAAAAAAAAGGTCTTCTATAATGGAACCTCTATGATTTTAGTTAAAAGAATTTGAAAAATACGCTCAAAATAGTGTTTTCCAAAAAATTCTTTACAATAAGTTTCAATTTCAGATATATAACTATTTCTCTTTCAAATGAATCTTCTCTCGTCTCTCTGAGTGAAAATGAGAAACTGATAAAAAGCGTTGTAGTTACCTCTAAAACATTCGCTCGCTATTAAAGAAACTCATTTTCTATTGGCTTCAGCCAAATTTTTACGCGAAGAGAAACATTCTTTTTTCTACCAGTACCTCAAATTTCAGAACTCTCAGGTTATTAGTAAGGAAAACAATTGGAGGGAGGCAGGAGATCCCCTTAATTAAGCTGCTTAGCATAATACTCTTTCTCTAGGAGTCGAAATTAATTAATGTCAAATATTGGTACAATTTATCCCCCAAATCTAACGAAGTTACTGAGTTGTATTGAATGGTTTGGGCGCCATTTTATGGAATTATAATTACATTTTAGCGCTGCCTCAGCTTAAATAAACCACAAAAAGTCTTCTCTTCAATTTGAGTCTATAGACTTAATCTCGGTCTTTCTTTTGTAACTTCAAATTCTTTGTTTCTTTATCCTAAAAAGAAAAGAAATTCCTTTGACGAAGACTTATTCGAAGCCTAACTACATTATAAAGTGGCAAATGAACTGGAAAATCATTTATTGTAACTTGAGTGGAATTGTGTTTGAAATGATATGAAGATATTACTCAACTTATTGCACTAGGAATGGGAATATAATTCCCACTAGGAATGGGAATGTCATTCCCACTAGGAATGGGAATATAATTCCAACTAGGAATGGGAATATCATTCCCACTAGGAATGGAAATATCATTCCCACTAGGAATGGGAATGTCATTCTCACTAGGAATGTGAATCTCATTCTCACTAGGAATGAGACTATAATTCCCACAAGGAATGGGAATATCATTCCCACTAGGAATGGGAATATCATTCCCACTAGGAATGGGAATAACATTCCCATCTAATTAGCCAGTACAATGAAGGTTTAATTGAAATCCATTCCAGAACATCTCACAGATGTTATAGTATTTGCTCAGCTTATAAATTGGATGATGTTAATATATTCTAATTAACATTATCATGTAAATAGTAATGGAAATGGTATGTAAAGAAGACCAGACGGGTAAATAGGGTTAGGATTCTATCTGGTACTTCTTAGCAAACAGTCTAAGTTGTAGATAGATCCCAAACCTTATTTGCCCTATTTGGCATTCACAAGTTACTAACTTACCACTTTCGAATAGGGATTTTAGTATAATTCGATACACAATTTATGTTTTTCCCATCATTTTCCAAGAATTTAGAGAACACATTTATTTCACTATATCGAAATTTTGTGACGAAATACTCTATCCTATTCTCCTGTCACTTATTGATTCCAAAAGGGAATATCAACGAGTAATCCAAGGAAGTACAGTATAGGCCGCTTTCTTGATTTGTCTGATGCATATGACACGATTGATCATAAAAACCTACATGAGGAAGTGCACAGCTACGGTTTTAGAAATATTGTGTGGAAATAATTTGAAATCTACCTTAGTAATAGAGAGCTAATTTACGGTGAGAATCGGTCTTAATTTGTCAGAAGGGTTAAATATATACCACAAGGATCGGTGCTGGGGTGTCATCTATATTTGATTTAAATTATTGACGTGCCGAAAGTGTTTACTTACTTGAAGACATTCTTGTTTGTGGATGATAACACTCTTGTGATGTCTCATAAGAATTTTGATGAACTGGTGACCATATTTAACAGAGAACTTGTGAATTTTGAGAACTGGTTAACCAGAGACATGTTATCGTTAAACGTGGTCAAAACACTGTCCCTTGTTCTTAATCTGATTCATGTGCAATACTCTAATGGTAACTGAATATTTAGGCAGCAAAATAGAAAATTTCAGTTTTCATTCACAGCAAAAAAAATAAAGTTTACAAAAAGTGGGGAAAATTCTGTAATGTTGGTATTATGGTGACCGAAAGTTTTTCATTTTACTTTGATAAATGCATGCCTGACTAATTTTAACTTAGTGTGTGTTGGAGCTGTGGAGGTACACACAAATAGAATTCTTTCACAGTAAATGAAGATTGTACGAATAATCACCAATAGTGGGTACCTTGACAACTCGGATCCTTTGTTTAAAAAATCAGGCGCTCTAAAGATCGCAAAATAGATATAAATTATCATGTTGTATTTATTATCATAAAAATAATACAATAGATAGGTCTCAAAGCCAACTTACAAAAAGTTAGCAATGTTTTAAAGATATATTGCATAGTTTATTTATTGCGTAATAATAGAACAATAATTCGTTGTGAAACATAAAAATATCATATTATAATTCTGCTTGTTCCTTCCTTAGGCCCCTTTCACACGAGTGGTTTTCTCATACCGCTGTAAAACAAATGCTGCATGATGAAAACACCCTAGCTTTCACACACGGCGTTTATTTCTAGTCAGATCCTGGCCTGTGCTAGATAATCTTAATTATCTAGCGACTGTTGGCAAGTTATAACATGGAAAGTACGTGACGTTTCATTTATTCTTACTACATTTCGCTATTGCATTATTTCTAATGTTATTATTATGTATTTTTTATGATATCTTCTAATGTATAAAATATATTTTTATGGAGGTAAATATTCATACTAACCTATTGTTTCAAAATATTCCTATATAACCCCATATAAATTCTTTTTTTATATTTTGGACATGTTTAGAATTACTCAAGAAAAACGATTCATTAATCCTATAGAACTAAGCATATTACTATAAACTATTTCAATCAATATATATTTTTATAAATATAAGCTAGGTAGGTAGATTCTTTTACCAGATAACAAATATTCAAATTTGTATCTAAACGAGAGAGATAATATACCTAACATAATAATAAAGTAAGTGATTTATTCAAATTATAAAATAACCATTTAAATTAATCATTCACTTGATTATATATCTCTCTCTCTAGACTTTTCAAATCCAAATAAAATTGGAAGATGTACCCCATTGGTCTGTGCTAATCTAGTTAGCGGCATGATATTTCATGCCTAGTGTGAAAGACCACATTGAATACATTGGTAAGCCAAAACATCGGCATGAAGCTTATACCGAATTTTTAGAAAACACACGCCGGTCATCAGGTATAAAATTTACACCCTGCTTCAGAAATGCCACGTGTGAATAGAAGTATGTGTTTTGTATGTCCGCTGAAATTTGCTGTTTTCTTCATGCAGCTTTTGTTTTACAGAGGAATGAGGAAACCACTCGTGTGAAAGGGGCCTTAGTGAGTGAGTGAGTCAATGAATGAGTGAGTTAGTCCGTTACGCTTTCAGTAATTAGATAAAAGCAAATTCGGTATGCATGATGACACAAACTAAACATCTTATTGTCTTTTATAAAAAATTGTTCATCTTATTTTCAATGTGTGCTTCAATTTGATTATATTTAGTAAAAGGTGAGGCAATTGAAGGTGGGTAAATGAAGAGGGGGGAAGTGTATGTGGGAGAAGAGAAGGTGGGAGATGTTAATCTTGGGGAAGTGTAGGTGGAGGAAGTGAAGATGAGGGAATTAAATTTAGGAAAGTGAATTTGTGGCAAGTGTAGATGGTGGAAGTGTAGATGGTGGAAGTGTAGATCGTGGAAGTGTAGATGGTGGAAGTGTAGATTGTGGAAGGGTAGATGGTGGAAGTGTAGATCGTGGAAGTGTAGATGGTGGAAGTGTAGATGGTGGAAGTGAAGGTGGGGAAGTGTTGGGTGTGAAATGTAGGTGGTGGAAGTGTAATTGGAGGAAGTGAAGGCGGAGGAAGTGTATATGGGGTAGTGAAGGGGGTGGGGGGAGGAACTATGGTTCTAAAATATAACTTAGCATAGAAAAAAATATTGAATGGTGCTAAACAAAATACGTTTAACAGACACTCTATCAATAGTACCTCATAATATAAAATAAGACGTGTCAGTCGGTCTTTCCGTCACAAAACGGGTTAAACAGACATTCGATCCTAAAGTTTGTGTAAATCGAGTATGTGATGTGACTAAGATAATTAAATACAAAGGATATTATTTTCAGGAGCATGTTACTAAACACATTTGTGCTTTTTATAATCTTTCTGTCCAAATCAGAGTCATTTTATAATCAGTTCTATCAAAACATTTTTGTTAGTTCTCATCCCGTGGAATTTCCACGGGTTTTGCTAGTTTAAATAAATGTTTCAACTCGTACATTGATAGAAGTTGTATTTAAGTTTTAGTGCAAAATCTGATGCATCCGTATATTTAAAGAATTCAGTCGAATTAACATTATCATAAACAATTTAGCTTCATACCGAATGATAAAAATTTATAAACCAAAGATAAATCAAATCACAATACCTAAATCTAAACTTTGAGAATCTCTACTCACAGATTGTGAAATAATTTAACAAACACTGTGTATAAAGTAAACTACAAAGGAATATTTTCCTTCTCTCCAATGAAAGGTGAATAATTTAATACTTCAGAGTGAGGATGCAAAGTCAGAACATTAATAAATAAAATAGTGAAAAGATACCAATTCCCTCATCAATTAATATTAGACAGGAGTGAGTCAAGAAGGAAGGGGTTCGAGTCCCGAGGTGGGAATTGACTTCTCTTTCTTTGTAGCTGACTTTGTAGAATACGAAATAAATGATGCATTGGCTACTATTAATATTGACTATTACATTGACTATCAACTCGCAGTATAAGGCTTCCAAAGTTAGAAATTATATTGTTGCTTGCGGATAAGTTCATTATAAAAATGTGTTTAAGGTTACTAACTCATTGATTGGCTATGGAGATTGACCAATGAGTGTATCAGGAGGCATGCTGCCCCCTGAACTCCTCTGCCAGGTCATTGAGCATTCATGAATTGTGCAATGCAACATACTTGCGGATACAGCTAACTACATTACAGCTATCTATGTTGAGAGTTTCAAAGCTCTTATTATTTCATAAGTAATTAAATTCAACTCATAACTATATGCAAGGAGGAGGAGCCAACAGGGGGCGGAGTATTAACGATTTAGTGCTCACCCCCTGTTAGCTCCTCCTTCTTGCCGAAAAATCAAATACGAATTAACCTTAAAAACTTTATCCGTAAGAACATTATTCTTGCAGCACTGTATCGATGGGAACTTATGCGCAGTTTACAGTATTTAAAAATGTTGGCAGAAGAAACGTAACCTTTTTGTGCATACCGAGATACAGGGGTACCACTAACTGTATCATAGGTACAGAATTACCATTCACTGTATCTAGATACAAGCAATAAGAGTTCACTTCAAGATTAAAGAGTTCACTGTACCAATTACCTGTAACAACTTATGGCTATTCTTATTGGACTACAGGGCCTACCTACTGCAAGTACATCACTAGTGATTTATCTTCCGCGACTTTACCTGCAAGTACATCAGTAATGGTTTATTTCTCTCCACAGTCTGTCCTCATTCCTCTTAGTTGTCTGTGCTGTCAGAGAGACATTTGCTTTGCATATCCCGATGATATTCCCTCAACATTGCTGGCGAATGATCGCCAGAACCTTTGACATCTGTCAGGGGCTATCTGTCAGCTAAACTCTACCAGGTATCTGACGGATGAGACAGTAACCAGCAGGGAAAGGGACAGGCATTTCGTTAATGTCAGTCACAGAGGCAGCTGATTGGGAGGGGAGGGGGGAGGAGATAATAGGGAGGAAATAAGGAACAATAGGGGGAAATAGGGAAAAAATAGGGGGATATGGGGGAAATTAGGAAAACAAGGAGAGAATATACGAAGATATTAGATAAAACTAGGGAGGAAATAGTAGAAATTGTAAAAGAAGATAGAGGGAAAAATAAGGGCGAAAATATGGGGAAACCTGGTGGTAAATATACAATAAGAGGTAGGAATAGTGTAGAGCATAGGTTACAATAGGTCATACTTTGCCAGAGATACTAATGTACATACCTTACCATATTACTACAGCAGACTGAATGCTCTCATTTCTCATCTCCTTGCTACATTCATCACGTAATAATCTACTAAAGTTCTCCATCTTTTATTGCCTTTGGAGCCAGCGGAGTAAATAACTCATAAAGAATGGAGAGAAATATGAACCTGATAGTGAGCTGTATCCGTGGTACTGTGAATTAGAGAGCTGTATCCGTGGTACTATGCATTAGAGAGCTTTATCCATGGTACTGTGAAGTAGAGAGGTGGAATCCGTGATACTGTTAAATAGAGAGCTGTATCCGTGGTACTGTTAATTAGAGAGGTGTATCAGTGATACCACAAGTACCTATGATACCCTACATGATAGATCTGTAGCTGTGCTTACATAATTGACAGCCGGTACCTATGATAGAGTGAGTGCTATAATCTTTTCTCTATTTACACTCTGTATAATTCATCAGTCAAGCCATTGAGTTTCTAAGGTAATTGTAAAGTAAATAAAAAGGTGAGTAGTACCATCAGTAACAGAGTGGCCAGGTACCACGCTTTGTGGTGATGGTACATGTGCACATTTTAAGTACGCCACCCACTCAGTTACGCGATTCTCTCACTTACGCCACTCTCTCAGTTACGCCACTCTCTCAGTTACGCCACTCTCTCAGTTACGCCACTCTCTCAGTTACGCCACTCTCTCAGTTACACTACTCTCTCAGTTACGCCACTCTCTCAGTTACGCCACCCTCTCAGTTACGCCACTCTCTCAGTTACGCCACTCTCTCAGTTACATCACTCTCTCAGTTACGCCACTCTCTCAGTTACGCCACTCTCTCAGTTACGCCACTCTCTCAGTTACACCACTCTCTCAGTTACGCCACTCTCTCAGTTAAGCCACTCTCTCAGTTACGCCACCCTCTCAGTTACGCCACCCTCTCAGTTACACCACTCTCCCAGTTACGCCACTCTCTCAGTTACGCCACTCTCTCAGTTACGCCACTCTCTCAGTTACACCACTCTCTCAGTTACGCCACTCTCTCACCTCTTCTCATTTTTCAGCAAATCAGAGCAGTTCTCTCACCTCTTAAAGTCTATTTAACATCGCCTGAGATTTTCCAAGATAGGCCTACTAACTTTCAGGCTCACATTTTTGAGTGCATTGCCTAACATTCTTAGGCCTATCATCAATATCATTTAGAGGAAATATTTGGGCCAGTGGAATGAAGCAGTAACTTGTGAGCTGGAAAATGGAGGAGAACTTGCAGTATTCAAACACTGAAACACACTCACAGTACTCGGTAACTCACCTTAGGTCATGATATGTGAAATTAAAAATTTTTAACATCAGATTTTTCCGAGGTTACCCTAGACGATTTTCTTCTTTTTCTAGTTGTTCATAAAGTTTGGTTCGTATGAGTACATTCAGTTGAGTCTTTTCCTTTCATTGATACCCACAATATCTACAATATAAGACAATACACTGCACAATGATATCAATTCAGAGTAATTCATCAAAGCCCTCACTGCAGACACATCCAATGAAAGCACATCCAGTCCATAGTTCTGATAATCTATTTAGCTTGGGTGCAATAATATATTCCGTCAGTGCATTGGTGGAACTTCCCATTGTTCGAAGCTCTACTTCCATAGACATCAAAAGAATCGAAATCACAGCTATTGAGAAGCAGATTGGATTCAAACTCTTCTTTTGATTCACTCCAAAACCTACAAATCCAATCAAAACAAAAAGGTGTGTCCCTTTTTTCGGCATGACGCTAACTAGGCTTTTGTCCCTCCAAACTCGGTTATTGCCGGTGATGATGGAATCCGTGTGTTTGGTAATTCCCCGCGTCAGTGCCATGGTAAGAGACAAAGTAATCACTGATTAGTTTGCAGGGGGGGGGGGGTATTGAGTTTCAGAGCACCACTTCAATGCGGACATTCAAGAGGCATGAAAAGTTAATTAGGAAAGTGCACAGTCATCTGTCTGTATCAAGTGTGTTTATTTATTCACATGATGTCATTAGGCATAAATTCGTCAATAATGATAAGGGAGGAGCACTATATCAACTGCTGTGGGACCTATGGTTTTCGTTAGCTGGAACTTATCAAAAATGGACTACCGCAGGCTATATTTCATTGATTGAGTGAATATAATACAATAAAGACATCAAAAAAATCTTAGAATATCAATAATAATATAATTTAAATAATAATGCAATCTGGAAGCACTGAAGGAGTTCACACAGCTGTGAGATAAATGATATTAACAATAATAAATAAAGGATATAGGTGATAGATAGATCAAGATATGGCAAAAAAAATTCTATAAACGTTGAATATAATTCTTCCTCGAAATAGCCTATAATTAACTCCTATCACTTGATATGACAAAATATAATTCTCAAAATGTCCAATAGAATATTCCCCCGAAATGGCTTTTAATTAACTGCTATCACAAAAAGCACCAAAGTGCTTTGAAAAGTAGAGCAGGTAACTAAGTACCGACACTCCAAATGTGGCATCCAGTTTCCAAATGGTGGCAAATCAGAGCAAATGGAGAGCAAATAGAGCAAGAGAGTGACACTAGAGGGCGCTGAAGAGTCTTTACTCTATTTGTATATTCGTAGTGTTCCACATTCCAAACTTCAATATCTTCTTTAATATTGATTAAAATCAATTTCTGGTGATTTTAAATCAATCTCAATACCTTAGAAAATTATTATTTAGGCTTAGATTTTACTTAATGAGCATATATTTATATTTCAGTTTGGTGATCGCTATTTTGTGTGACTCAATTAAGATGGGTCTGAGATGAAATCGAAGTGTTATGCGACATCTCCAGGGTCATTTCTGTAACTACTTGACGAATTGTAACACATGTATCTAGGTTAATTGCCCAAGAACTGACCACAAACAACTGTGCATTTAGAACAGCATGTAATATAACATTGTACAGTCGCATGATTTCCTCTATCACCTGATGTTATTTGACAAGGATCGTTTTCATATCCAGAGTGGAGTAAACACTCACAAATGTCGTTACTGGTGCTCTACTAACCCTCACTGGGCAGCAGAGAAGCCACTTCATTCATATAGAACAACCGTGTGGGCGATCATTTGGGGATGGGGAAATTTGCGGCCCAATTTTCTTTGATGCAAATGTTAATTGTGAAAATTATCTTTATTTACTGCAGTCTCACTCCTGGCCTTTTTATTATTTTGGAATTTATCAAATTGAGGAAAAAATATTTATGCTAGATGTTAAAGTTGGGAAATGAACAATTTGAACATTAAGTGAGCACCAAAATCACCTGATCTCAAACCTCGTGATTTCTTTCTATGGGGCTTTAATCAAGAGAAATGATGAAGAATTAAATAAGTTAAACATTTGTAGAAGTAACCTTTGAAATTCATTCCAAATCTGAATAAATTTACTCTTCCAAAGCAATGACCACCGACATGAATTAAAACATAAACCTAAATAATGAAAAGCCTTAAAACTGTTCTAAAACAAGCAGAATCCTTATCGAACCAATATTAAGTAAGTAATTGAAGTGTGGAATGTGAAACATTACGATGTTATACACTTCCATTGGAAGAATTTGTATATTTAATATATCACTCTTAAGTCTCTTATAGATATGTAAATATTCAAAGTGATGATTATTCCATTATACCAAAACAGAAGAATTCATTGTCCATTTTCAATCGAAGAATTTTTTTATCACTTTGATATCACGTATAATTTATTGTCAATATATTCACAGCATTCTGTTTCTATTGACTACATTCACTCATTACTGCCTACCTCTCTTAAGGAATATAGTATTATATTCAGCACTGTAAGAGTCTACTGATATGATACATGAGATATTGTTCTGGCCGCACTGCTCCTCATCAATTACCGATAATTTGTGTACATCAATAGTCTACAAAGAGTTTCTTACCGATAATTGACTGAGGGGAGGCAGTGCTGAGTGTGGTACATACACTGCAACAACGAGCTGTGGAATGGTAGACCTTAAAGCTTTGAACTAAGCTGAATGTGAAAAAACGAAAAAAATGTAATATATTGGCAAAGAAAACATAGTAAAAAAAAGATAATTAAAAAATGAATCATCATAATAATGCTTCCCTGATGAAAGTAAATACGTGTGTTTATACGGTCGTGTAAGAGATTAAACTACAAAAAACACGTAAAATACATCATTAGAAAGGAGGCATATATCCTTTTAAGTCATAAGGTTTAATTTATGTGAAGGAGAATAGAGTTAATGAATTGATTATAACGATAGCTGTATTTTGGTGTAAAGGTTACATAATAGCTGACATTTTCTCTTATAATTGCAAAATAAATAGTTTGTGCAAGAAGATAAAAAGAATATTCCACGGGGAATGAGTTCGTAAATAAATGTGTACATAATATTGCACAATGATTAGAATTACAGGGTGCATAATCGTATTGTTCCATATTCTAAATAGTAATAACTTCATTGATAGTGGCTTGATTTGAATTCAGGTGGTATTAAAACAATCTCAAGGCTTCAGAATTCTATTATTTAGGTTTATATTTCACCTAACATATATCATATCTCAGTTTGGTGGCTGTTGTTTTGAATGAATATATATTGACGGGTCAGGAATGAATCCATAGTTTTATGAAATATTTCCAAGGTTTCTCCTGCAACCTTGGAAATGGTGAGGATTTTGTTCTTCATCTCATTGATACTCCTAGGTTGAGTATGACAAACTCTACTAGGTATGAATGACTATGGAAAGATATCACAATGGATAAGATTAAGTGTACTTAATGTCGTCATCTTAACCTCTGCTAATGCACCTGTGTGGAAACTATTCAAATAGCCACTGTCTGACAGTTCTTGACTAATTAAGTGGGCTCTATTTAAAATAAATAAACGTTTTTTAATTATTCTTATAATACTGAATAAATGGACAAAAGGTCAGACTGCAGTAAATCGATATGATCATCACCATTAACATTTGCATCATGATAACTGGACCGAAAATTTCCTCATCCCAAATTATTGCACACACGGTTGTTCGAGGTGAATGAAGTGGCTTCTCTGCTGTCCAGTGAGGGTTAGTACTGCACCAGTGTACGACAACTGTGTGTTTACTCCACAGTGATATGGAAATGTACTTCATCAGAAAACAATAGGTGCTGAAGAAAATCCTGTGAATGCAAAATCTTGTCTAACATTTCTTCAGCAAATACCGTTATTGCCGCATACTCGTTTGTGTCAAGCTCCTGGACTATTATTTCGAGTTTACAGGGGGAATTGCGTTTCTCAAAAATTCATGGCTATTATTGAAGGAAATTATCGAATGATAGTCTTTGAAGATATTACCAGTACATCGAATAGTAGTCTATGAAGGATATCACCAGTACATCGAATAGTAGTCTTTGAAGATATCACCAGTACATCGAATAGTAGTCTTTGAAGATATCACCAGTACATCGAATAGTAGTCTTAGAAGATATCACCAGTACATCAAATAGTAGTCTTTGAAGATATCACCAGTACATCGAATAGTAGTCTATAAAGATATCACCAGTATATCGAATAGTAGTCTTTGAAGATATCACCAGTACATCGAATAGTAGTCTTTGAAGATATCACCAGTATATCGAATAGTAGTCTTTGAAGATATCACCAGTACATCGAATAGTAGTCTTTGAAGATATCACCAGTATATCGAATAGTAGTCTTTGAAGATATCACCAGTACATCAAATAGTAGTCTTTGAAGATATCACCAGTACATCGAATAGTAGTCTTTGAAGATATCACCAGTACATCGAATAGTAGTCTATAAAGATATCACCAGTACATCGAATAGTAGTCTTTGAAGATATCACCAGTATATCGAATAGTAGTCTTTGAAGATATCACCAGTACATCGAATAGTAGTCTTTGAAGATATCACCAGTACATCGAATAGTAGTCTTTGAAGATATTACCAGTACATCGAATAGTAGTCTCTGAAGATATCACCAGTACATCGAATAGTAGTCTTTGAAGATATCACCAGTACATCGAATAGTAGTCTTTGAAGATATCACCAGTATATCGAATAGTAGTCTTTGAAGATATCACCAGTACATCGAATAGTAGTCTTTGAAGATATCACCAGTACATCGAATAGTAGTCTTTGAAGATATTACCAGTACATCGAATAGTAGTCTCTGAAGATATCACCAGTACATCGAATAGTAGTCTTTGAAGATATCACCAGTACATCGAATAGTAGTCTCTGAAGATATCACCAGTACATCGAATAGTAGTCTTCGGTCGAACAAACATTAAAGAAGATATTAAAGTTTAGAATGCTGAACTCTATATATGTTACACCCTGTATATTCACTAATAATAAATAAATCATATTTTACAAATTTCTATAACGCATTGAAAGTATATAGTAATAATCTAAATATATATAGTTTTATGTTACTTTATCTAGGTGTAAATTGAATAATTATACCTATTAATAATATACAGGTATATATGTGTCATAACGATACATATTAATTATTCAAAGTTATCAATAAATATTGTACTGAATATAATAATTGAAATGATTGACATAGGCAGTACAGTCGGTAAAGAAAGTTGTGACCATATCTACCATCAGTCTAATAAGCTCTGTGTCTATCTACCATCAGTCTAATAAGCTCTATACATATCTACCATCAGTCTAATATCACAAGTCTATTTTCCTCAGTACTATCATTCACTTAACATTAGGCACAGCTCAGTACCTTTTGTGTCCGATGGTAGGCTCCATTCGAACGGTTTATTTCAGTTCAGTTTCAGTTTTGTTGTGCCAGTGAGTGAGAGAGGCTGTGTGGTGTCTGTCTGTCCGCACTTTAGTGTTGCACCTGCAATCAATTCAGAAACTTCTTCCTCCCTAGAAATATTATCCTATAAATGACTTGAATAATGAATGAAACTATAGAACAATTAAATATACTTTTCCCTCTATAAATTTAACCAATTTAAAATAATATATAATTATGAACGTTTGAAATATTAATATTATACAACAAGCGAAATATTTAATGCCTTTAGATAAATTAATAGCAAGTCACATTTAATTCCAATTGACTAAAGACTTTATTCACCGACTGTACCTCACTATGCAGTGAAATTGGGGGGTTAGTCACCTATTATCGAACAGTTCCACATTTTCAAGCATTACAACTAAAATAACGAGTCAAAATGTTAAACGATTTACTTTTCTTATATGATCGATAAAGTGTACTGTTCGATAACTAGTAATTCACCCTATTTAAATAGATAAAATCAAGACACTAGTTAATGCATCATTTTAACATCTGAAGTTAGGATAGTGAGTCCCGTAGATTATTGCTCTGTGAAGTTAACTAGTGAGGTGCGTAAAGAGGCTCTATAATGGCACCCTTTGTTGTTTGTTTCGCAGTCACAATAAAAATGTTTTATCCTCATTGAGAAAATTTATAGTTCTATATAATTAAAATAGGGTAAGTTCTAAATTATCGGTCAGTACCACATCTTCGGTCATATAAGGAAAAACAATATAAAAATTGTTATTATTACACAGTGCTATCTAATAACAATTTTTATATTGTTTTTTGTTTTTGATACGACAGAAGATACAGTAATGACCCATAATTTAGAACTTACCCTATTTAACATTATTGGAATTAAAAGACATATATATTTTAATATTAACATTGAGTTATTTCATTATAAATGTAATATTATTTATTGTATGAACTAATGCCAGAAGAAAATAGAAATGTTCATTGAGTTAATATTACACGTTAATATTACACGTTAATATTACACGTTAATATTACACGTTAATATTACACGTTAATATTACACGTTAATACTACACGTTAATATTACACGTTAATATTACACGTTAATATTACACGTTAATATTACACGTTATCACTAAATTACACGGTACAAAAAATTAATTTGCAAACAGTAAAAAATTAGTTCGAAGAACAAGAGAAAGTAAAAGAGAATAAAAAACAAATAAATATTAGATGGGGTTAATTCTGAGTTAACGGACAGTTACACATCTTCGATCTTGCAAATTATTGTTTTAAATTGTAAATATTGTACTATATATTTATCTCATGATCGAAAATGTGCAACGTACGATAACTTAAACTTTAGCCTACATTGTTTTTTTTTAAATATTGAAGGTTTTTATTTGCATTTAAATTATTGGGGTGAGTATAGCATTAATTATTTGCATTAGAGAATAAAGAATAAACTGAAGAAATTTGATATTAAAAAGTTAAAATAGGAAATAACATTTTTTTGTTATAATATTTTATAATAATTGATGTAGTGAATATAATACATATAATAAAACAAAATATATATTGAATATAATACCTCTAATATATTATAATATATTTATTCATTTTAGTTCATTTTAAATGTAACAAAAAGAAAAAAAAAACAAGGAATGGTGTACTGAGGAGACATGGCAATTAATTCGGAATAGAAATATACTTACAATACTTTCTAGACGTAGTGTGATGACATGTAAATCTTATACATTCTTTAGAAATGCTCTAAAATATTTAGTTAGGAAGACTAAGAAGATTTTTTTTATCAGAAATAGGTTAAAGATTGTAGAAATAATATTGAAGATTTATAGCACCAAATAAACAAAGTTTTACATAGAATTAACGTTTTTTAAATGAAATCGAGACAAAAAACTATTTAATATCTTTTTGTAGACATTGCTAATGAATTAATTAGAGAATTACCTATTGTAAATAGTTCATTAAACAT
This sequence comes from Caprella mutica, assembly GCA_947561585.1. Taxonomy (NCBI): domain Eukaryota; kingdom Metazoa; phylum Arthropoda; class Malacostraca; order Amphipoda; family Caprellidae; genus Caprella; species Caprella mutica. Next base: position 134,105 of record CANNZV010003091.1, read on the forward strand.
TTACGATCCTCCTGTCACTAATGTTTGCTCTTTCCCCCAATTACTCAAACAGAAATTCGTATGGTTATTCATAAAATTAGTAATAAAAACGACATAAAATTGAGCAGATGATACCTAGGATTTCCCTCTGCAGCTCTGGCTGAATTTTATTTTATCAAACTGTTGATTAGTGAAATTGAAATTCGAGCACAGCTACTGATTGAAATCCTAGATTCTATCTTTCCAATTTTATATGGTATTAGTAGATATTAATAATTTAAGAGCTAATCTATTCTTTCTTTCTTTAATAAACTTTTTTAAAAGTGAATCTATTCTGAGCTTGAGAATTTTATATGATCAGATATTCTTATTTCTGACCACCAGTACGGTTTTAAGATAAAATCCACTGTAATTCTTGCTGTCCTGGAATTAAATTCATTCATTTTAGTTTATTTTAATCAAATAGATTTCACAATAGCTCTATTTTCAGACCTAATTTGATGCGATGGATTTTGAAATTTTATCATCAGAACTTGGTCATTATTGAATTTGAGGGCATATTACCGATTCTTTACTTTCAAAACAATATGTTCAGATTAACGAATCAAAATCATAATTTAGAACAACCAATGTAGGTTTCACTCAAGGACCCGCCGACAATTTTTAACATTTTTATCAATGACATGTAATTTTAGTAAAACCTAGGAATTGAATATACGCTGTTTGCTGACGACGATGTAGTTTACTTTGCTGGATCTGATTTTAATGAAGCTACTTTTAAACTAGTTCATTTTAACGGATAGCTTCAAAGTTTTTATTATGAAAAAATAATCCCCAAATAGAGCGAAAACTAAAACTAATAATAGTGAACTAAACTTACCCACCGGTATATTTTAATAAAGTTTCACTTGAGTGGTTGGAAGATTTTAAATATCTAGGAATTTTTATCGACAACATTATCCTTTATTACAATATACCACTCACTTGCCTACTCTATAGTTATCCAGTTATTTATAATATATGGAAAAACCTATCCCGTTCACACTAATAAAATATAAAAATATACGAATTATTATCAAATAAAGTATCAATTATGTTTCTCAACGTCAAACTTAAAAATGTTCTTTAATTTCAAACTTTAAAATTTGATAAACTTTGTTATTATTTCGTATTGATATTTATTAGAAGTGCTTTGTATGATGATGTTAGTTTGTCAGGTATGTATTTCAGTTAGTTTTACGTCAGCATGACCATAGTAGTCGATAAATCTATTGTGCCTTATGTTAATTAAACTAGAAATCGATAAAAAGATCTACTATTTTCTAAGCTATCAAACATTTTTAACGGCTCGCCCACTTTTCTAACCTTATTGTATGATTATTCTGTTGAAGGTCCTCTCCAGGCTCCGGGAAAAAATGAGTTTATTACCTGATGTTATAGAATTAAAGTCTACGATCGTTATTCTGCAAACCGCATACAATTCGGTTCGGCTTATATTTTATTATTAATTTTTAAAATTTTATACTCTGTGTGCAACAATTGTCAGAATCACTAACCTGACGCTGAAGAAGAAGATTGTACACTCTTTGTTTTTATTTCCAATTTGAATTTAAGCAAATAATCCGTTTTCGTTCTTCGTTTAAAATAATAATTGTTTCCTAAAGTAAACAGAAGTTTCTGTAATTATTTTACCCAATTTTATACCTTTACACGAATATTAAATGGATTTATTAAACCTAATACCTAGTTGACAATCAAAACAAATGGTGTACATTCTTTATCTTAGGCTGAAAATAAGCAAGTCGAAAGTAAAATAGGTACCATAAAGTTTAGATTATAAAAATCTTCAGAAGCATATGAAATTAAAACTATTCTATCAAATTCGATGCGGTTTGCAGCAAAATGATGAGAAACATTAGCCTCGTTGATTTGCTTGGAGTGGACTTTTAGAAAGCTTTATAATGGTTTTATATGGAAAAATACTATGATGATTTGATCTATTTATTATAGCCAAATATTTTAACTATTTCTTAACTATCTTTAACTTTTCCTATCTCGTAACAACAAACTACCATGTGACTACAAACTACCTTGTAGCTTATTAACTACTACTGTTTTCTACACTTTCATCAATCAAGTTACTTGACTACTCATTTGGATTAAACCTTCGATACTTTGTGATGTAATTAGTGATATGATATACCTTAGATGTGTTACCTCTAATTACTCTAATATGATATACCTTAGATGTGTTACCTCTAATTACTCTGATATGATATACCTTAGATGTGTTACCTCTAATTACTCTGATATGATATACCTTAGATGTGTTACCTCTAATTACTCTAATATGATATACCTTAGATGTGTTACCTCTAATTACTCTGATATGATATACCTTAGATGTGTTACCTCTAATTACTCTGATATGATATACCTTAGATGTGTTACCTCTAATTACTCTGATATGATATACCTTAGATGTGTTACCTCTAATTACTCTGATATGATATACCTTAGATGTGTTACCTCTAATTACTCTGATATGATATACCTTAGATGTGTTACCTCTAATTACTCTGATATGATATACCTTAGATGTGTTACCTCTAATTACTCTAATATGATATACCTTAGATGTGTTACCTCTAATTACTCTGATATGATATACCTTAGATGTGTTACCTCTAATTACTCTGATATGATATACCTTAGATGTGTTACCTCTAATTACTCTGATATGATATACCTTAGATGTGTTACCTCTAATTACTCTGATATGATATACCTTAGATGTGTTACCTCTAATTACTCTGATATGATATACCTTAGATGTGTTACCTCTAATAACTCTGTTATGATATACCTTAGATGTGTTACCTCTAATTGCTCTGATATGATATACCTTAGATGTGTTACCTCTAATAACTCTGTTATGATATACCTTAGATGTGTTACCTCTAATTGCTCTGATATGATATACCTTAGATGTGTTACCTCTAATTACTCTGATATGATATACCTTAGATGTGTTACCTCTAATTACTCTGATATGATATACCTTAGATGTGTTACCTCTAATTACTCTGATATGATATACCTTAGATGTGTTACCTCTAATTACTCTAATATGATATACCTTAGATGTGTTACCTCTAATTACTCTGATATGATATACCTGAGATGTGTTACCTCTAATTACTCTTATAGTATATACCTTAGATGTGTTACCTCTAATTACTCTGATATGATATACCTTAGATGTGTTACCTCTAATTACTCTGATATGATATACCTTAGATGTGTTACCTCTAATTACTCTAATATGATATACCTTAGATGTGTTACATCTAATTACTCTAACATGATATACCTTAGATGTGTTACCTCTAATTACTCTGATATGATATACCTTAGATGTGTTACCTCTAATTACTCTGATATGATATACCTTAGATGTGTTACCTCTAATTACTCTGATATGATATACCTTAGATGTGTTACCTCTAATTACTCTGATATGATATACCTTAGATGTGTTACCTCTAATTACTCTGATATGATATACCTTAGATGTGTTACCTCTAATTACTCTAATATGATATACCTTAGATGTGTTACCTCTAATTACTCTGATATGATATACCTTAGATGTGTTACCTCTAATTACTCTGATATGATATACCTTAGATGTGTTACCTCTAATTACTCTGATATGATATACCTTAGATGTGTTACCTCTAATAACTCTGTTATGATATACCTTAGATGTGTTACCTCTAATTGCTCTGATATGATATACCTTAGATGTGTTACCTCTAATTACTCTGATATGATATACCTTAGATGTGTTACCTCTAATTACTCTGATATGATATACCTTAGATGTGTTACCTCTAATTACTCTAATATGATAT
>CANNZV010003092.1:0-73452 GCA_947561585.1 Caprella mutica
GTACTATCTCGTTAGAGTCATCCCGCAAGTCATACTATCTCGTGAGAGTCATTCCGCAGGTCATACTATCTCGTGAGAGTCATTCCGCAGGTGATACTATCTCGTAAGGGTCATTCCGCATATCGTACTATCTCGTTAGAGTCATTCCGCAGGTCATACTATCGCGTGAGAGTCATTCCGCAGGTCATACTATCTCGTGAGAGTCATTCCGCAGGTGGTACTATCTTGTGAGAGTCATTTCCGTAGGTGGTACTATCTCGTGAGAGTCATTCCGCAGGTCATACTATCTCGTGAGAGTCATTCCGCATGTGATTCTATCTCGTGAGAGTCATTCCGCTGGTTGTTCTATCTCGTGAGAGTCATTCCGCAGGTAATAATTCATTTAATAGTTTTCTCTATCTTTCATTCCGCAGTGGCATTTCATTCCGCATTATAGTAGGTCATTCCGCAGTATTCCGCACTATTCCGCATTCCGCCATTCCGCAAAATAGATAGTGCCGTACTTGAAGTACTTACTTGTTACTTAGTACTTTTACTTGGTACTTGGGAAGTACTTTCCCGCCCATCTCTGAATACAGACTGGTCTAATCATATTCACCAGTTGTGTTTCTACTATGTCTAATTCTTCTAACACTTTCCTGCAACTGCTCTCATCCTCCTTGTACCGTTCGACGGTTCGTTTGGCTCTTGTTTATCCGACTCTGTGAGATCAAAGATAACAATATTTTTCTTCCTTTTCTCTTTTTCCAGATCCTCCCTCTCTGCTTCTATCTCCTGTACCCCAATACTTGCTATTTCAACCTTTAATTTCTCCACTTCCTCCCTCACTTTCTCTCCCTGGTGGCTGATTCACCACCTCCGCCCTACTTCCCATGGAGTTCCTCATGTCATCTATTTCTCTTTTATTTTTTCATATTTTTTGGGTAGGTAGCTACCCCCAACGGACAGATTGGGGGTCCAAAACGGACGGTTACGGACCGAATGGGGACCAAGCCGGATCTAAATCAGTTCATAAAAAACAGTTGAATAGTTAGTAGTATACATTGGAGAAAAATAATAATATTTAGAATGAGTTATTCAACTGATAATAGCTACCTACTTATGGTGGAAAAAATCAATAGCTACTTCGAATGCGCATATCCTATAAGCCAGAAATTATTCTTCAATAAATTTTTCAAAGGTCCCCTTCCCTCAAAATTTTTTCGGCCCGATTATATCCGGCTTGGTCCCCATTCGGTCTGTTTTGGACCCCAATCTGTCCGTTTTGGACCACAATTGGTCCGTTTTGGACCTCAATCGGTCCGTTTCGGTGTTTCTATACACCGTATTTTTATCATTTATTTTATTTCATAATCAAATTATTCTTTATTTATAAAAGTATGATCAAGTCTGATGATGAAACTATGATAAGACCGTTTTAATTTTTCCGAGTTTTAGTAAAAGTCTTTACTTAAAAAGTTTTGTCTATGTTCAAATTACCTAAATAGGGAGCATGGAAATATCATAGGAAGATTTGATTGGATTCCCGAACCTTTTGTGAATTGGGTTTTCGATTGTGCATATGTACCGGTGCGTATTGAAAATCGCGAATCACTGTGAATAAATTACTTAGTGAGAATTAATCTGTTTAGTTATAAATAAGAACCTTAAAATGAAGAGTTTGGTTCCAAAACGCTATAAATCCATTTTGATCAATTTGAGTTAAAATGTGTTTTCTTTACCAAGAAAGTACAAAGATGAAAACCACTATTTTCTGTTTCAATCATTCACATAGCATATTGAGGTTATAATAACTTATAACATAAACAATTCAAATCCACAATACCGACGAAATACAATATTGATTTAGGTGGAAACTCATTTTTTTCAAAAGTGGCGTTTATCGCGTTTTGGAACCAAACTCTTCAAATATACCAGAGTGGTGGAAATAAACCAATAGGTAATAGAACAATGTCACGCCATTCCTAGTCTGCAGAACATGGGACATTTTTAACATTTTCTGTGCGAACAATCCTTAGTTTCCTCCTATATTTACATGTATTTTACTGAGAACAGAAACCATGTTTCAAAGTATGGACAAAGTCGCCAGTATATTATAATATTGGCGACTTTTGAAGGGTGAAATAAGTTCAAAAACATGTAAATAACAAGTAAATCACTCTCAAAATAGTCTCAAGAGATAGGTACACATGTATCAGACATGAAGCATAAGGATGTTTTCAACTGTAAAATCTTCCCTGGGAAGTCAAATTTCTTCTTTAAAGTATCTTAAATGTGGTGACCTGGATCCATTTTCCCACTAAACTGGTGACTTCCCTGCCACACTTGAAAACATGGAACAGAAGCCAAAATAGAAGATTTCTTGGAGAACAGTTTACCAGTTCCTACAGTCTGCGGGGCCGGGCGGCGGGCTTGGGCCGAGCGTCGGCGGGCGGGGCAGTGAGTGAAAAAATAATGGCAATATAGGAATTAATAGCTAAATATCCTCCGATATTGCAGGATTTTTTTTAGAGAAATTGAATATCTGCCGACTTCACCACCAAATACAATCTGGAATTTTCAGCCACCTGTAAAAGTGTAAATGTCACGCGCGTTTGAGTGATCTGCAATATCGACCGATTTCGCTGCGCAATCTGTTGATCAACAGTTTGCGCAGCCATCGATCGATAGCGCATTCATCGATCGATCCCTGCGCGTTCGAATGATATGATTTTTTTTTAATTTGTACATCAAAATCGCACATTGGATTGCGTATATCGATCGATAGCGCAACCATCGATCGATTTTTGCGCGTTTGAATGATATGATTTTTTTAGTTTGTACATCAAATTGGAGCATTTTAAAACGTATATCAATCGATAGCGCAACCATCGATCGATTTCTGCGTGTTCGAATGATATGATGTTTTTTAGTTTGTAGATCAAATTGGCACATTTTATAGCGTATACTAAAATGAATCATATCATTCGAACGCGCAGGAATCGATCGATGGCTGCCCTATCGATCGATTTCTACTCGTTCGAATGATACAGGTTTTCTTTGTTTATTCATTTAATTAATTGTTTTGTTTTTATTATGAAAATACTTTTTTATATTTAATAAGTCGACCATCAGTCGATTGTTGCTCTATTAAATGTAACAATTAGATGCATAAATTAACAAAATCAATATCATTCAAACGCGCAACAATCGACTGATGGTTGCTCTATTAAATGAAACAATTAGATGCATAAACTAACAAAATCAATATCAATCAAACGCGCATCAATTGACTGATGGTTGCTCTATTAAATGAAACAATTAGATGCATAAACTAACAAAATCAATATCATTCAAACGCGCAACAATCGACTGATGGTTGCTCTATAAAATGTAACAATTAGATGCATAAATTAACAAAATCCATATCATTCAAACGCGCAACAATCGACTGATGGTTGCTCTATTAAATGTAACAATTAGATGCATAAATTAACAAAATCCATATCATTCAAACGCGCAACAATCGACTGATGGTTGCTCTATTAAATGAAACGATTAGATGCATAAACTAACAAAATCAATAGCATTCAAACGCCCAACAATCGACTGATGGTTGCTCTATTAAATGAAACAATTAGATGCATAAACTAACAAAATCCATATCATTCAAACGCGCAACAATCGACTGATGGTTGCTCTATTAAATGTAACAATTAGATGCATAAATTAACAAAATCCATATCATTCAAAAGCGCAACAATCGACTGATGGTTGCTCTATTAAATGAAACAATTAGATGCATAAACTAACAAAATCCATATCATTCAAACGCGCAACTATCGACTGATGGTTGCTCTATTAAATGTAACAATTAGATGCATAAACTAACAAAATCAATATCATTCAAACGCGCAACAATCGACTGATGGTTGACTTATTAAATATAAAAAAAGTATTTTTCCAGTAAAAACAAAACAATTAATTAAATGAATAAACATAGAAAACCTGTATCATTCGAACGAGCAGTAATCGATCGATGGTTGCGCTATCGATTGATATACGCGTTCAAATGTGCAAATTTGATTTACAAATTAAAAAAAATCATATCATTCGAACGCGCAGGGATCGATCGATGGTTGCGCTATCGATCGATGGCTGCGCAAACTGTTGATCAACAGATTGCGCAGCGAAATCGGTCGATATTGCAGATCACTCAAACGCGCGTGACATAAATACTAGTACCTAGGGTGATTGTGCCAGTAATCGGAATACCTCTAGTAATCGGAATAGCAGACACATTAAGTATAAATTTAGATATAATATATTAAGGGGACTTGCTGGACCGCCCCCAAAATTTTGGAAAGTTTTTTATTATTGAAGTTATGGTTCTGAAACTTTGTATGTATATATAAAATTGAATTCCCTATCGTTTTTGTTCCTGACATTTTTTCGATTAGACCCATAGAAAATGAGTTATTCGAATTTGAACAAATTTCGAACCATTTTCTAAAACAACACTTCTGTTTTTTGGTTGAAGCTAGAGCATTGCGGTTTTTTGCATTCGATTCTCCATACTGATATCTACAATCTTGTGTTATACGATTTTTGATTTTCGAATGTGTTTTCTAAATTTCGACTTTTTCATGAAAAGTAAAAAAAAAATATGTCTGATAAAAATTTCTACAACAAATTCGAAAATCAAAAATCGTGTAACGCAAGATTGTTTTAGATATCATTATGGATTATCGAATGCAGAAAACCGCAATGCTCTAGCTTCAACCAAAAAACAGGAGTTTTGTTTTGAATTAAATGATTTGTAAATATCTGAGTAACGTGTAATCTACCATTCAAAATTTGATAATCTAACACGCAGCATCCTACTCTAGCGAAGGTCTGTGGGAAACTGAGTAACATTTCTTTGCAAACCTAACTGGGCGTGTTATTAGTGGTAGGTAAGATACCAGATATAGCAATATAATTAGTTATTACGAATTATAATTGGCTGAGAGATGGTTTTTAGAGTACATATTGACTCCCTACCCACAATATAAGAAGGTTATAAAGCAACTATTTACACAAAAAAAAATGATAAAATTTTGAGATTTCTTCGGGGGCGGTCCCCTTAAGCATTAGGGTTGTGCTAACTAAATTGTTAAAGAACAAACTATTCTATTTGATTAGTAACCCTTTCTAATCATTTCACCACACATATCCAGTCTGCAGAAGATGCATGAAGTTGTGAAGCTTATCCGGCGACTGTTGAGGCCCCAGTCTGGAAAAATAGGTGCTTTCTGATGAACTAGTTACTATGTTGGAGTTTTACAGACTTCAAAAATTGATGGTAAATTGCTAAAAATTGTATAATCTGCAGCATTTAGCATATAGAGTTCATCTGTTAGCCTAAGCAGTTTTCCAGACTGGTTGAGGCCTTGAAAATAGTCTCCTGTCTCCTGAATTATCCGGTGACAATTTTCTAATTAATTCTTATGTTTACATGTAATTAGTGCCTAGTGGAGAGAATTTCGAGATTTTTGGCCGTTTTGGAGAGAAATTGGAAAATCTTTGGAGAAATTACCAACAAACTTAAATATCTGAAGACTGATTGTGCATGTTTTACAGACAGGACACATATTCCAGTCTGCAGAATATGGGACATTTTTAACCTTTTCTTTGCAAACAATCCTTAATTTCCTCCTATATTCACATGTATTTTACTGAGAACAAAAGCCAAAATAGAGGATTTCCCATGTTACAGAGTATGTCAGTTAAAGTCAATTAGTTGGCTTAGATTTCAAAAGGTCAAAACTCAATTTGTCTAATTGGCTTTAAATTTTGAATTAATTCATATGTTCCCATGTTAATTTTGAATTGAAATCTTCGAAAAATGAATTGAAATCTTCGAAAATCTTCGAAATCTTCAATTTTCCTAAAATAAAATTTTAGGAAAATTGGCTTACAATTTTCCAGCCTCTGAAACATGGACTGGATTTCTTGGAGAACAGTTCCCCAGTCTGTATTTGGTGCACAAAATTCAACTGACTTCTTCAAAAAGCTTGAGAAATCCACCATAAATTTCCAGTTATTTTGCTGATCCACCAACATTTTTTATTTTTCCAATTCATCCACCTAAAATTAATGGTAACATAAGAATAAATAGCTAAAAATCCACCGACTTAGCCAGAATATTATTTTCAAAGAAGGAAAATTTCCACCGACATGCCGGTGGAATTTACCATGAAATACCGACTGGCTAGTTCCTGCAGTCTGGCACTTATTAACTTCCGTTCATTGTCGGAAAGTTAAGTTATCACTTATCGGTCAGTTCGTTATATTTTTTGTTGGAGAATGTTTTCTCTTTGAGACTCTTAAGTGTGTTTCAGTAGCTTTTAATGTATCCAGGTAATAAAGTATGTCCAAACTCGCCATTTTAATGGCAAGTTAATGATGGTTATTTTGAGCCCTTCCAGTGCAAATGGTGAGAAATATCTAATTTTCTCCTATGCTACAATGTTATTTTGGAAAGAATTTATGATAATTTGATCATTTTTGAGAGAAATTTTGTGATTTTTGTAGAGGCAAATTGAGAGTTTATAAGTCATACTATTTTACTTGGTGATGTACCAGGTGTATGTTTTTCTAGATGTACATTTTACAATTATCAGTGCATTTTAAAATCTAAACAAACAAATACTTACTTTTTATTTAAAACTGTAGTCCGAATCTGATCACTAGATTATCAGAATATCTAATTTCAATGTTCGGACAGACTGGACGATTAAACATAGAATCCATCTGTCCACCCAGTCGATTACTTGAAAAAATTCCCCTCATGCGTCCGATAACAAACTGGCATTTTAACTCATTAATTTAGATTGTTACATTGGCCGATAACATTAATGAATAAATTTTGAGTTATGCATGTATATTCTCCGAATAAAATATGTTATTACATTGATAACAAGATATGATTATACTTCAACATCAAATATATAGATATTTTACATAATAATACCCACTAATATAGTGTCACGTGTGAATTAAATATGGCCTTTGTCAATAACCAAAATACGTAAAATTCAATCAGAAGGATTTAGAATTAACAGAAAATAGGACTTCCACTCCAGGTTGTGACATCATTGATATTTGATAGCGACAAAGAATGGTTGAATCCACTTCTTTTTTAAGGGGACATTCGAATTATATTCCTTTAAACTTGAACAAAGCAACAGTTATTTAGGGGCCGAAAATTACATAGGAACCTTTGGAACTATTTCAATGAAAATCTAATTGAGGTACAGCAATTTCTAAATAATTTTATCAGTAAATAAAATGTGTCATAAACTTAAGAGTTAACATTATAATAAAGCTAATATATCTGCAACTAAATAGACATGAAATGCGCATGACAATTACAGCTTGCTGTTATTTAAAATAGTTACCCCTTATTTCAAAACTATTCTAATCAAAGAAAACGTATAGAGGTAGCTGGCTGGCAATGTTTCAAAGTGTGGCAGGAAAGTTGCCAGTTCAGTGAGAAAATAGATCTAGGTTGCCACATTTAAGATACTTTAAAGAAGAAATTTGACTTCCTAAAGAAGATTTTACACTTAAAACATCCTTATGCTCCATGTCTGATGCCTGTGTATCTCTTGGAGAATATTTTATGAGTGATTTACTTGTTATTTACAGGTTTTTCAACTTATTTCACCCCTCAAAAGTCGCCAGTATATTGGCGACTTTGTCCATACTTTGAAACATGGCTGGCTGGTTAACTAAATTAATAAATATTACTGAATACCAATCTGAGTCTTCTGAGAAATGAATAAATGAAGCATAGAATGTCAATTTTAAAACACCTGAGTATAATCTATGTATAGCGTCGACCAGGATCGCTTCCCGCAATTTGCGCAAACTTTGCTTTAACTCGGAAAATAAGTTAGGTATCTTAACAAAAATTGGCATGAGTATTCACCTCTGTATGATGCATAATCGTAGTAATTCTTAAGTTTCTATCTCTAGTACTTTCTCTTTTATGGGATGAAATATATGCGGGGGAGAATTCTGACTGTAAGGGGTCGGTTCCCGCACTGCGGGAACCAACCCTTTTTGAACTGCCCCGCAGTGCGGGAACCGACTCTCATTCATTATCTACCACGTTGTGGGAATCAGCCATGAAGAGTAGCTAGTCCTCACTACACTACGATAATGACTGCTTTTGATAACGTTGCCAGGTTAAATGAAACAAGTTATGAAAATGCTTTATTTAAGATACAGAATTTCCTAAATAAACTAGAAATGAAACTATAATTAGTATAGTTTTAATCAAATAATATATTCTTAGAATATTGCTATAAAATAATAATAGAATGCCCTGGCCTTACGTGGCTTTTCCGTTTATGAACATTTATTTAAACTAATTGTTCAATTTGGTTTGCCAATGCCTATGTACAATAGTTCCTTCCCAAATGAAACTACACAAATTGAACAATATTTTTCTTCTACATTCTTCAAATACTCCTCTGTTGCCTGGGGTTGAAATTTTATACAGGTGCCTTATCTATATCCACGTCTGATTCTTCAGCACTACTACTAGTGCTGGAGCAAATTTGCTGCAACTGTTCATCTACTTTTTCCGTTTTCCTATTTTAACAATTCATTTTCTTTTCTTTCTCTATTTCATCACAAAATTCCTAATTCATCCATTGTCAGAACTTGAGCTTCAAGATTTATCCTACGTCGAACTTTTCGATGTTGCACTCTTTGTGTGAAGTGGTCTTACAAAATCTGCTCGAAACTCCTATTGATAGATATTTCTTTCTTATAGAATGAGGTATTCAATTCAGTGAAAGTGTTCTCTTTGTGATAATTGATGTGGTCTCTACCAGATATGTTTGGTTCTTCTATATCGCCTGGCTACTTTTGGGGACTTGCTTGAGGTGTGAGTTTCCTTTTCTCCTCGGGAGGTTAGTGGTGGTTCTCTTTCACTGCTTTTCCGATCGTGCATGTTGTGTCCCAGGATAAGGATTGGGAGCGTGCCAATAGCCATAAGGTTGACACCTGTAAATAAAGTTTGATTGTATAGAGCAATTCTGCATGATACGCTATTAGCAATTTTATAGTGATTTTAACACTGAACTACATAATTTGTAACTATTACGTCAGGTCTCACCTTTAAAAATGATAAGTGGGTGTAACTTATCTCCGGCCACTGCTATCACTGTTATTGCTCCTAGTTCTCTTCATTCGGTCACGGAAAGCCCATTCGTGAATTCCAATTTATTTTGCAGCTTTCCTTGATAGAGTCCACCTCCCACTTTACCAATCGCATCTCTTACTTTGCTTTCATCTAATTTATTTCTCTTTTTTTTTGTTGAATTTTTTTTTTCGGCATGATCAAACAAGTTATGTAATGTATTTAATAGTTATGATAACCTGGAAGAAATATAATATATTACTCACGCTCTAAACATATAATATATACTTAATATGGATATTTTGATGTGCGGGAACCAACCCTGAAAAAGTGCGGGAAGCGACCCTAGCCCATATTTATCGATCGGGTCGATTCCCGCATTTACGTTTTCCTTTATAGTTTTAGAAATTGCTTGAGTTGACAAAATTCCTTTTAAAGCATGTTAACCAAGTACATACCCTATATGCATACCAATTTTTAGATAGGTATCATCTTTCGTTTACTTGTAATGTCAAAGTTTGCGCGATAGTTGAAAACATCAGTGGAAAATTTTTCAGGTACCTAAAATGTATGTTTTATTTGATCGCGAATAGAATTTTACTTATCGAGAGTATATCAAATGTAAATATATCAAAAGATTGCTAAAAAACAGCTCTTTTAGACTTTGTTAGACTTTGTTTACAGATTTGAAAAATAATGATTCGTTCGGAAGTTATATAGGGTGCGGGAACCGACACTGGATCATTCACTGCGGGAACCGATCCGGGTCGACGCTACTTGGCAGACGAATCAAATATATGATAAACCTTATAATTCAAAGTAGCCGTTGATTCTTAAGTGGGTAATTATTTCCTCTTGCATGTAGTAGGTAGCAGTTGTAGGAGCTTCAGCTTATGTAAATAAATAATCACATTTATATATAATAACTTAGTTTTCAATTCTGGTGTGTAGCAAACAACCATGTATAACATGTTCAAACTTTCGATTGAAATGAAATAACACTAAAATATAACGTATTTTTAACCATTGACGAAATGTTTGATTGTGTGTATGGGTAGGTAATAATAATATAAACATAATACTTACTATTTCTTAGTACAGTAGGAATTACATTAATAAAAAAAATACACATTGATTATATAGATGTTTACAGTGACGTCATTTCGACTAGAGCCAATTTGTCTTCCGTAAAAGCCAATCAGAGGCTTTGTATCAAAAGTTGTGTTGGAGTCCAATATTTTGAATGTGTACTGCTAGCAAAATGGTGTAAGTTTGTGTTTCCTGCAAAGAAGATTCAGTTTATTATTGTGTAGTAGCTGGGCTATAGATGGTAGTGAACATAATTTGGAAGGTACATATGGCTCCCTCTATTAAAATTGTTCCTTTTTTTTTTTTTTTCCATCAAAGATAATGAGCTGAGGTAGCATGCACGTTCAAACTGTTATTGAGAGAGCGTTTATAGTGACATCAGAGATCAGTGGACGTGATTGGTTGAATTTTTACTACTGTGTGCACGTTCGATCTGAGCTTCTTCTTATTCAATGTTGTGTGTTTATGACGGTGTTCTCGCAAATGAGCGATGATAAATATAATTACTAACGTCAGTAATGATAACTCCGCCACAAGAAATAATTATAAAATTTATCGAGATTCTACCTCGACCACGTACGACAGGAGACTGAGCTCTTTTTTTTAATCTTTTAATGATATCTGAATAAATACCCTATATTCAAACCTAAATTGCAGTTTATACCCTAATTTCCCTATTCCATTTCTTAGCGCGTCTTTCAAAATATAGGCGGAGATTAGTTACCTTCTCAGCAACCGCCACAGCTATTTTAGGCTTGTTTCCACTCCGCCTTCTATTGGCGGAGTGATATCAGATGATTTGATGGTGTGCGGTGTTCTTATAAGTCTCTCTCGTGACTCCGCCGCAATATTATTTTATACGATAAATATTGCTTGTGCTATATACGTTTATTATGTGTATGGTATAAATAAATAATTGATAATGTTGATATGAACACATTTAATAGGTTATTAATAACTATTTTATCAAGTTCCGATGTTCTTTTGATAATTATTTTCGTTAAAAAGAATTGTAAGAATTCCTTGATGAAATGTTACATAATTTATTGTTATATCTAACTAAGTTAAGGGTCAATAACTGAAGTATGCTAATTGTTTTATATCTTTTATATTTTCCAATTATTATAATGACTTTCATAAATTGCATAATTTATTGGAAAATTACATGTGTTAGGTAGATCAATATATGTATTATAAACTTTTAGAAATGAGAAATTAATTTTTCTTTTAGAAATACGATACAATTACCTCTTATGATTAAAGATTAATTAAACTATGTTATTTCATCATTAAATAATGAGCAATAATCTGCATACCTTTTAGATATTGTGAATAAATCAAAAAATAATAATTATGTACGTTAGTTAGTACTAAGTTAACAAAACAAAAGAAAACTAGTTATTGGCAAACAATGACTAGAACAAATAATATAATAAATAATATATGATTAAATGTAAGTCCTCTGAGAATAGTAACTCCTTTTCTACTTAGCTAATTGAGTTCAATTATTTAGTTACTCACAATCATCGCAATAGTAATTATTACTATAATCGAAATCTGGTACCAAGCATCTGGGGCAAACCCAGTGAGGGCAATCTTCGGTCTCACAACCAACCCATTTAGATTTATTTGCTCTCGATTCATCATTAAAGTCAACAGTACAGAGAAAGCAATTGTTGTCTTCTTCAGATCTTAAATGTGGTTGAGAAACATTCCTCCTTTTCGATTGTCGCGTCCCTCGAATACTATTTTGATTGTCATTTCGAGTCCTTGTTTGTACCTGTACTTCTTCTTGTGGTAGTTCCATTTCTTCTGCCGTGTGTTGCACTGGTTCACGTTCAGTATCGTTTTCCTGTTGTGGCTGAACCCTCATCCTACCACGCCCTGCTCCTCTACCTCGTCTCTGCTGGTTTCTTCCTCTTTGAACTAATCTTTCTTCTCTTCTAGCTGTTCTGGCATCGATCTCTACCTGTTGATTGACCAAATCATCAAACACCTCCTGTGAAGTCATAACTCTCGCTTTTGATTTTGTCCTAAGGGGTCTTTTCCTGCCAACAGGAATTGCTTCGTCAGGAGGATAAAAAATTTCTGCCAAATCCGGAGTAATTAGTCCAGTGGTGACTAGAGGATTGGAGGCAACTGTATTCCTCATAATTAGTGCATCTTTTTCTGGTGTCACTTGTGTTCCAACATCCTTATGCGTTTCTATTAACACAATTGATCCATCAGAAGCATCAGATGGAGGAACGATCGAATTTTTTGTACTAATCTTAATTCGAATAGGAGAATGCAGGGTTGGGATGATTTGTGCTTCAGAATTAACAGCACTAAACAAACTCGGAGTCTCTGACAAATTCAATCTGAGATCGGGCAACGGGTAGCTCATATCTAAATTAAAGTCCAACACCTGATCACTCAAATTGTAAGGCAATGCTGCTCCTAACATTAGATCTTCAGGTGGATTGATAGTTCCAGTAGACACTGGAGGAGGTGAGGAATGTAGTACTGGAATTATCTCATCATTTTCGTTCAAAATGATAATTCCACTTACAGAATCATTTAGCTGATCATTGGCAGAGACATCATCACTCCTATTTCCTGAGTCCACTATTGTTTCTTCTTGTGTTTCTGGAGGAATAGAAAGGTCCACATTTTCATTAGGGATAAGTTTGTTACGACAAAGCTGAGTTTTGTCGATAGCATTTGGATTAAAAGGGTGGATCCCACACTTTCTAAACCCAGCTTTGATGTTTGACATCGTCATAGAAGCTTCAAACGGTTGCTTTAGCATTCTTGCGATGTTGCTTTTTGTAACCCACAAATCTCCTCTGAGTGCTTGACCGAGCTTTACAAGTTTTGATAGCTGCACTTTGAATGACTTGTAAACAGCTACATCCAAAGGTTGGCAGAGGTGAGTGTTATGAGGAGCTAATGCTAACAGGATAACATTGTTATCTCTAGCTGCTTTGATAACCTCTGGGGAACAATGTGAGGAATGACCATCGACCAGAAGAAGAACACTGCGCTCTGGTGTGGGTCGAGCATGAGGAATGAATAATTTTGTGAACCATTTAACAAATAACTCGCTATCCATAAAACCAGTTTGCTGCTTGCCGTACAAAGCTCCGTCGGGTCCCCCACTAGTGTAATTTCCTCCTGGAAATGCTGCCTTGTAAATAACAAAGGGAGGAATTGCATGTCCTGCTGCAGAAATACAACAATGGATCGTTACATGTTCTGAAGAAGCCACTTGCCGTGAATGTGATGTTCTGAACCTCCGAGGAACAACAACTTTTTGTGAACTCTTATTCAGATCCACAATAGTTTCATCGCAATTAAATACATCTTGCGGACGATTGGAGAAATTACCCTCTGTAAGAATGGTATTAAGAATTTGGAAATAGTTCCTCAAATTATCCACAGTTGAAAATAGAGCACGTCCACGATCGAGACTATCTGGTTTCCGAAGTTTTACACAGTCAGGATGTCGTGACTTGAATCCCAGCCACCAGGTATAACACGGTCCATTCTCACCGAATTTATTTCTTCCTTCTTTTCTATCTATGCACCATGCATAAGTCATAATTTGACTCACAGTGAGAGGAAAGGCCCGGAATGCCATGTACTCAATGTAAGAGCAGAGCGCTTCTTCATGTTCTTTGGACAAAATAGTTCCACTTCCACCTCCTTTGCAATCATCTTTAACTTTCTTTTCCAATCTATCAGTTATTGTTTTACGAGGTATTTTGTATTTCTTTGAAGCCTCTGTCGGGTTCAATTCTTTCGAACGTACATCTTGAAGAGCCAATTCCATGTCATCTTGACTCCAGAGCCTCTTCTTTTCACCTTTTCGATGACTCATTGTGCATCTATACAGATAAAGTTTCATGAATGATCAATTATAATTTTGATATTGTTAAACATTTTATAGAGCAAGGCAATAAGAAAATCAAGAATAAATCATTGTGTAATGAGAATAAATACTCTATTCGATAAATAATTAAACTGTGATTTATTAGATCGATGTTATGTAGAACATTTCGATATTTAATGGATAACATTTCATATTATATAGCATAACTTGAATAAAATGTTTTGTTAATATAGAGAACTCGTTAATATTTATAATATTAAATCCTTTCTAATACAGAATTATATGCGATATTTATTTAATTGGCAAAAAAGAACTATTTAAATGAAAAATTACCATCTCAATAATATACAACCATACTCCGCCATATTTTCTCTATCGCTAACCATACTCCGCCATTCCGGTTGGCGGTTTAATAATTAAAGAACAAGATATCTTACAGTGATGAGACAAAAACAAACTCTTACCTTATGTATTCAATCACCAATAACAACTAACAGTTCTCCGCCAAATAGACTAAATAAAAAACAATTACGCATCGCGTGAGTCAGTTTGGATAGGTTTGTTGTCCGCGCGAGGTGTTCTTGATAAGTAGCTGACAGTTCGATTAGCAAATCTGCTTGAAATGTTTTTATTCAATTGTTTTATGTGTAGAAATGATTATTAATCTTTAGTTGAATTGCTAATTGAAATATTTTTATGCCTCTGGATGTTGTACAATACATAAATGATTTATAAATCGAATTTCAAATTGAAATTGGCGATGTTACAATGAGACGGAGTTACCATTACTGACGTTAGGTGAATTGACATTCCCTATTACTAGATTAATTGACATTCCCTATTACTAGATTAATTTTTTTGCTAGGGTAAGTTCAGAGTTATTGAACAGATCCATATTTTCAGACGCATAATGAAATACGTTTAATGATGATAAAAACAACGAATTAAAAAATGATCAATAAATGCTTCTTCTTACGTATATAAAAATAAGGAACCGATCGTCTGATTATTCAAAACTTACCCTATATACCGCAGATATGAATTAACAGTTAAGAATAGACAGATAATAATTAATGGATAAGAAGAGACAGATAAGAATTAATGTATAGGATAGACAGATAAGAATTAACGGATAGGAATAGACAGATAGAATTAACGGATAGGAATAGACAGATAAAAATAGAGGGTCACAACCAGTGCACGTATCATGCAATGGGAAAGACTATCAGTATGTTTTTGTAATAAGTACGTTCGTACTTATGTAATAACTTAATAAGTACGTTTTTACTTATGCAATAAGTACATTTTTCTTGATTAAGCTCTTTATATTTTAAAGGTCCTCTGTAGGCTCCGGGTAAAA
This sequence comes from Caprella mutica, assembly GCA_947561585.1. Classification (NCBI taxonomy): domain Eukaryota; kingdom Metazoa; phylum Arthropoda; class Malacostraca; order Amphipoda; family Caprellidae; genus Caprella; species Caprella mutica. The sequence goes on from CANNZV010003092.1 coordinate 15,499, forward strand.
TATGAGTTTATAACATAATATTATAGAACTAAGGTGTACGATCATTATTCTGCAAACCGCATACAATTCGGTTTGGTAAATATTTTATAATTTGTTTTTAAAGTTTTTTAGTACTTTTTGAGCAACAATTGAGCAAATCACTAATCTGATGCTCAAGAAGAAGATTGTACACTCTTCGTTTTTATTACAAATTTGAATTTTATAAGCAAACCATGCTTTTTCGGCCATTATTTAGATATTAATTGTTTCCCAAAGTATATAAACGTTTCTATTATAAGTTCATTCAATTTTATACCTTTACACGAATAATAAATGAATTCATTAAACCTAATACCTAGTTGACAATCAAAACAAATGGTGTACATTCTTTTTCTTCAGGCTGAAATTTTTTTAAATTAGTAAGTCGGAAGTAAAATAGGTTTTGTATAATTTTGATTCTAAAATTTTTTGAAAGCTTATAAAATTAAAAATATGCTACCAAATTCGATGCGGTTTGCAGCAAAATGATAAGAAACATTAGCCTCGTTGAATAAGGCAATAGAAATATTTGCTTGGAGGGGACCTTTAATGCAACTATTCATTCTTCAATGTATAACCTTCATGAGCATTTAAAATGAAGCAGAAAGTACTCTAACATATATATTTGCCTCCGTTCCGTTACATTTTGGGTCGTTCCATTCCATTTTGGGCTGTTCCGGTGTTCATGCAATTGTTCTTTTGCAATATTTAACCTCTCTGAGTATTTAAAATGGTGCAAACAGTACTTTTACATACATATTTGCCTCCGCTTTGGTCTGTTACGGTGTTTCTACGTATCCCATCTGTATTGTCATATTACTAAAAACAACCTAGTATCGGTATTGGCAATAATTATGGTATCGGTAGCTACAGCCCTAATTTCAAATTACTGATAATCTGGAAGAAATATAATATTCCTCTTGCTTTAATACATATAATCTATATTTAATGGGGAAATTTTTGATGTGCAGGACCCTACCCTGAAAATATGCGTTGAACTGATCCTAGCCCTTATTTTTCGATCAGGTTGATCCCTGCACTTCGTTTTCTTTGTGACGTTGTTAGTTTACTTCCTTATAACGTTTCAGTGTATGGGCTCTAAGTGATAGGATCCTACTCTATATAGTATTTTCAGATTCCTTTCTCTTTATATATCTCTTTCTACTAAATACTCATGGTACCATGCCCTAGAACCACCTTGCCACTATGGTTCCGACCTCAGGCCTCTGGTCCAAGCTCAACTGTATTTAAGGGTAATGAAGTAAAGTAATTAACACTTAAAGAGAATATATTCATTAGTCAAGCAAGGGTTATTACAAAGAATATCTCCACTAGAACGCTCGCAAGTTAAGGTCTCAATAACTACGAACAGGAGATAAGGTGTGTAGCTCAAGAGAGCAGATCGGTAACTGACTTGGATGTTACTTACTTACAATCATATAGGTTCGTGATGATAGTAATGCATACACAATTGCTGTGTTTACATTACCACATCTTTTATAATTTTAGAAAAGGTTTGAATTGATAAAATTCCATTTAAAGCATGTTAACCAAGTGCATACTCTAAATGCATGTTAATTTTTAGGTAGGTATCATCTTTCGTTTACTTGTGAAGTCAATGTTTGCGCAATAGTTAAAAACACTAATGGAAAAAAATTTCAGGTTCCTAAATTTATGCCTCTTTTGATCGTGAATAGAACTTTATTTATAGAGAGTATTTCAACTGATGATATATCAAAAAAGATTTCTTAAGATAAAGCTCTTTACATGGTGTTTACAGATTTCAAAAATAATATTTTATTCGGAAGTTATATAGGGAGAGGGAACCGACTCTTGATCATTCACTGCGGGAACCAATCTGTTTCAACATTATTAATTAATTCCTCTATTTACAATAATTTACTGTGAACAGAATAAAAGAGTAGAGGCCTCTATGAACACCTTACTAATATCTGCAGACTGGGTAATGTCCGGTGACTATTTTCCAATTAATTACTATGTTTGCATGTAATAATTGAGATTTTGAACCATTTTGGAGAGAAATTTAATTCTTTGGAAAATATTGAAGAAATTGCTCCAAAAATGAATTATCTGGAGACGGATGTGCATGCTTTGCAAACTGGGCCAATACCACTAGTAGCTATTTAAATAAATTATAGTTTCATTTATTATCTAGCGTCAGACCGGGTGGCTTTGCGCACTTCAACATTCCGGGTGAAGTTGCGCATCGGTAATTGACGGTGAATGCGTGAAAATATTTCAAATCTGACAACACCATTGGAAAGAGCAGCTATTAAACCCCCTAGTGCATAAATTTCACGAAAATCGTAAGAGATTAGGTATAGATACTAAGTGTTCAAACAGAGACCTATGTTTTTTATGGCAAAATAATTATTTTGGACTAGAATCGAATCTCCGCGAACTATGCTGTAGTGTTGATAATTATGCTCAAATTTGATTGCAATTTACGTTGGATACGCATAATTTACTGCAGATTAACGTCATGTAAGATAATTTTAATAATAATTATAAATTATTGAGATATAACCAATATACTAGATGCGCAACATCACCCTGGGAATATTTTAATTCACGGGTGGACTTGCGCACATTTATTAATAAAGTTAAAGAGCTCTTATTCATTAATAAACCTGTGATATTCATCCCCGATACTCCTATATCACGGCAATTCCACAGCAGCCTCACGGCAGTTGCACAGCAGCCTCACGGCAGTTGCACAGCAGCCTCACGGATGTTGCACAGCAGCTTCACGGCAGTTGCACAGCAGCCTCACGGCAATTGCACAGCAGACTCACGGCAATTGCACAGCAGACTCACGTTAATTGCACAGCAGACTCACGGCAATTCCACAGCAGTCTCACGGCAATTGCACAGCAGTCTCACGGCAATTCCACAGCAGTCTCACGGCAATTCCACAGCAGTCTCACGGCAATTCCACAGCAGTCTCACGGCAATTGCACAGCAGCCTCACGTTAATTTCACAGCTGTCTCACGGCAATTCCACAGCTGTCTCACGGCAATTCCACAGCTGTCTCACGGCAATTCCACAGCTGTCTCACGGCAATTCCACAGCAGTCTCACGGCAATTCCACAGCAGTCTCACGGCAATTCCACAGCAGTCTCACGGCAATTCCACAGCAGTCTCACGGCAATTCCACAGCAGTCACACGGCAATTCCACAGCAGTCTCACGGCAATTCCACAACAGTCTCACGGCAATTCTACAGCAGTCTCACGGCAATTCCACAGCAGTCTCACGGAAATTCCACAGCAGACTCACGGAAATTCCACAGCAGACTCACGGTAATTGCACTGTAGACTCACGGCAATTTTACAGCAGCCTCACGGCAATTCCACAGCAGCCTCACGGCAATTCCACAGCAGCCTCACGGCAATTCCACAGCAGCCTCACGGCAATTCCACAGCAGACTCACGGCAATTACACAGCAGACTCACGGCAAATACACAGCAGACTCACGGCAATTACACAGCAGACTCACGGCAATTACACAGCAGACTCACGGCAATTCCACAGCAGACTCACGGCAATTTTACAGCAGCCTCACGGCAATTTTACAGCAGCCTCACGGCAATTACACAGCAGACTCACGGCAATTCCACAGCAGACTCACGGCAATACCACAGTAGAATCACGGCAATACCACAGCAGACTCACGGCAATTCCACAGCAGAATCACGGCAATACCACAGCAGAATCACGGCAATTCCACAGCAGACTCACGGTAATTCCACAGCAGACTCACGGTAATTCCACAGCAGACTCACGGCAATTCCACAGCAGACTCACGGTAATTCCACAGCAGACTCACGGTAATTCCACAGCAGACTCACGGCAATTCCACAGCAGACTCACGGCAATTCCACAGCAGACTCACGGCAATTCCACAGCAGACTCACGGCAATTCCACAGCAGACTCACGGCAATTCCACAGCAGAATCACGGCAATACCACAGCAGAATCACGGCAATTCCACAGCAGACTCACGGTAATTCCACAGCAGACTCACGGCAATTCCACAGCAGACTCACGGCAATTCCACAGCAGACTCACGGCAATTCCACAGCAGACTCACGGCAATTCCACAGCAGACTCACGGCAATTCCACAGCAGACTCACGGCAATTCCACAGCAGACTCACGGCAATTCCACAGCAGACTCACGGCAATTCCACAGCAGACTCACGGCAATTCCACAGCAGTTTCACGGCAATTCCACAGCAGTCTCACTGCAATTGCACAGCATATTGGGGCAGTTGCATAGAAGATTGGGGCAGATTCACGGCAGTTGCATAGCATATCGGGGTTAGATTTTCTATGCACAGATTATACATAGGATGAACTTGCGCACTGCGCAGTTTCACATTGGGTGAATTTGCGCAGTGCGCAAGTACACCCGGTAATTGCGCAAAATTCACCCGGTTTATCCCCACGATCTTTGCGCACAGTTTTTCGAAGATAATTTTTTTTCTATTGAACTTAAAGAGTTGAAACTTGGTGAGCTCCTAGGTCTATCCTTCATCTATCTGCACACAAAAAATCAGATGGCTGACTTCTCTAGTTTTTCCGTAAAATCAAAGTATGCGGAAAATGCGCTATCTCTATTATTATTATTATTTTTTTTTTTTTTTTATGGAGCAACGGTAAAACCATGCAGCTCCAGTGCTTTATGACCTTATTGCTAGATATTTTAGCTATGGGTAGTAACTTTCTTGAAAGTTAATATAATTATGATATGGATTTTTGATAAATATGCCAAAAAATGATAGGGTTGCAACTCCTATCAATTGTTCCCTTCGGTAACCTCAGTCTCATCACAACTGGACTGTGTCTCAGAGTATGTGAGACTGGGACCTACTGGGAGGCAGATTGGAAAGTATCAAGAATTAAATTAAAAAAAAAAGGAAAAAAAGAGCTGCTGCCATAATTTATTTAGGCAGGAGGAACCTTGACCCACCCTAGAGTGGGTCAAGCCTACCAACCATGTCAAGGTTCGGTTTCATAAGAAATTTTTGGAAATTCTGATGGCTTGACCCAAAATTAAATTGTTGTATTTTTTCTCTGAAAAGCTGGTACCATCATATATATTGGATTTCTAAGCAAAATACAATAAAAATCAAGTCAAATTATTTATAGTTCAAGCAACCTTCCTGAGTTGACTAGAAATCTACTTATAGAAGCAGATATTTTCCTTTGACTTGTTTCATCTGAATCACTCCCACCCAAAAGTAGCTTGACAGAGAGGGGCTGCCTAATGTCTGAGTCAAGAAGAGATTGCATTAGTACCTCTCTTTCGACAGCATGTAGAGGGCAAACAAGGAGAAAGTGGCTCACGGATTCAATCTCCCCACATCTGCAGAGGGGTGTATCGGTCAGATGGAATCTGGACATGTGCTCCGCCAGACCAACATGTCCTGTTCGCAATCTTGCAAGACCTGTTTCAACTGATCTTATTTTATGAGATGTCCATGGCCAAAACTCTACTTTTTCCTTGATTGCAAATAGGGCTCTTCCCTTGTTCAAATTGGCAACCTGACATTCATAATATTTTTGCCATGAATTTTTCAGCTTTTTCTTCAGAAGATTCAGATGGTCTTCTCTTGGGGTTGCTACTAGAGGTGCAGGGCCAGGGCAAGAAATTTGCCGTGCAACTCTGTCAGCTGCTTCATCTCCTGTTATTCCTCTATGTCCAGGAATCCATTGTAGAGTTATTTCATCTCCCATTGCATTCATGCTATTTAATATCTTGTATGAAAGACATCTATGGGTATAAGGCTCTCCAAGCAGTAACTGTAAAGATGACAAGGAATCTGTAAAGATTACAGCCTGTCTTCCCTGTTCATTGTTTTCAACATAATTAATTGCTTTATGTATAGCATAGAGTTCAGCTGAAAATGCTGAAAACTCTTCAGAAATAGTAATAAATTTTGAGATTCCAATTGATGGTATAACATATGCTGATCCAGTATGTTCTGATTTTGAACCATCAGTGAAAACATGTAAATGATCAGAATATCTTTGGTTTGCAAGATCCATGAAGATTTGTTGTGCATGTAAAGGAGACATGTTCTCTACCTTTATGGGGGAAAAATCACTACAAATGCTGTCTTCCAAGGAGGTATTGGAGAGCGAGTAGCACAGTGGTTATTTGATGGCCATTTTATTTCCCATGCATTCATGGTCTTCTTTATCGAGTTAAAAGATCCATAATAGCTCAATTCTCTGGCCTTTTTCAATTTTAGAACAATTGGAAGTTGAGAGGGCGACTCCAATATTCTCTCTAGATACTTCACTCCCAGGTGGACTCTTCTTTTTTCGAGTGGAGGAATGTGGGCTTCAACTTGTAGTGATACTATAGGGGTAGTTTGTCTTGCCCCAGTACATATCCTCAGACACTGATTTTGAATTGGCTCAAGGGAAGATGTTAGTGAGTATGCACTGTTATTATACAAGTGACAAGCATAGTCCAACTTGCTACGAACTAAGGATTTGTAAAGCATTAAGAGAGTATTTCTGTCACTACCCCAATGTTGGTGTGAGATAGATTTCATCAATGAAACACCTTTGTCACTCCTCCTCTTAAGGTCTGTTATGTGTTTGTCCCACTTCAAAGCTGGAGCATCAAAAATGATACCCAAAAATTTATAAGTGTCTACAAAAGTAATTGGTTCATTATCAAAGAGTAGAGTATGTTCCATGCGGGGTTGGTTTGTGAAGTACATGGCCTTTGACTTCTCTGCATTTATTTTCTGATTCCACTTAACTGTCCAAATCATCAATATATCAAGGTATTACTGCAGGTTTACTTTAACTTCTTGAAAAGTAGGTCCAGTGCAGTAGATTGCCAGATCATCAGCATGTACAGAGACTTGTACACCAGGAATTTGTGGAACATCACTCATTAGTACATTAAATAACAAGGGGCTCAAAACGCCTCCTTGAGGGACACCAGATTTTGCACTGTATAGGGATGACTCAACTCCCTCAAACATCACTGTGAATTTTCTGTCTTGTAAATAAGACTGCAGCCAACCAAGTATTTTTCCTTTTATTCCCATTTGACTCAACTTATACAAAACTGCTATATGACTTACAGAGTCAAAAGCTCCCTGCATGTCTAGGAAAACTACTACACATACTTGTTTTTTGGTGTAAAGCATACCTGATGGAATCCTCCAGACAGGTTATCTGATCATAAGTTGAGCGCTGCCTCCTAAATCCGGCTTGTGTGTCACTCAAAAGACCTTGGGTTTCCAGGAGCCAATCCTGCCTATCATTTACCAATCTCTCCATCAATTTCCCTATGCAAGGCAACATTGAGATAGGTCTGTAAGATTGGCATTTGAAAGAAGACTTTTCTTTTTTCAGAATTGGAGCTATTAATGCTTCTTTCCATTCACTTGGTACTTCCTCTTGCATAAAGCTAGCATTTATCAAGTTTAGAACATGATTCAGATAAGTGTTGGGCAAGTTTCTCAAGAAAAGATTTTCAATCCTGTCTCTTCCTGGACTGGTGTTTTTCAGTCTCTGGATACCAGTCATTAATTCCTTCATGGTAAAAGGGTTATTGTAGGGCTGATGAGTTTCGTTAATAATAGATGCTTGTATGGATATGATCTTATCATTTCTATTTTCTATATCTTCAGGGGAGTTAAACTTTTCATTGAAATATTGTGCAATAAGTTCTGCCTTTTCACTGGGATCTGAGTACAAGTTATTGTTTTTTTCAAGTACTGTTATTTTGGGTTTAAATTTACTTTGCAATTTGTTGACTTTTACCCATGCTTCTTGTGTAGTGGTAAAAAATGTGATGGTAGAGACATAATTTTTCCATGAATTTTCTTTTGCAGCAATTATTTCCTTTTTTGCTTTATTTTCTGTTTCCCTGAGGGCTGTCATGTTTGAAGAAGTTGGATGCCTCCTGAACTTATTCTTTGCCTGCCTTCTGAGGGCAACCAGCCTTGAACACTCAGGTGACCACCATGGTTTGTTATATTTTGGATTGTATATTCCACTTGTTTCAAGTATATTGTATGATGAGCCTCTTATTGCTCCTGTCAAATTGGAGTTACCATGTTCAGGTCTGAGAGATCTTCAAATTCAAGTTCTGGGAGGCCTGATCGCCATTTTTTCCATCGGACATCTTTCAATTTGTATTTTTTTCTAAATTTAATAGTTTGTATGTCTGGGGTTTGATTTACAGTATACTCCATTGGAAAGTGGTCACTCCCTAGGCATGCTCCTCTCTTGACTTCAATTTCTGATACCAAGTTTGCAGTGGCAAAGCACAGATCCAATACTGATTCCAATCCTGTAGGTGGGTGAATGTATGTTGTTAGGCCACACGGGGTTGCCAAGCACAGGTTATCAGTTGATTGGAGAAGTGTGGCAAGAGAATTACAAGCGGTATTGTTTTGGGTACCTCTGATTGACCAAAGACAATGGTGAGAATTAAAATCACCAACAATTACGGCCCTTTGGCCTATTTGAGTAAAACAGTTTTTGTAAGTTTCTAGATTGCAAGTGGAGTCATTGTTATACACATTTACAATATCCAAAGGAAGAGAACTCAAACTAATTGTAGTCATTTGAGCTTCCAGACCATTTACGTCACAAAAAATATTTGGGATAACTGGAATATCTGATCTAACAAGTGTTGCTAATCCTCCTCCTCGTCTGTCTACTCTGTGTCTCCAAAAGCTCTTGTAATTTATGAATGAAGGTTCTTTATCTTTTGTAGACCAAGTCTCAGTTAGACAGATTACATGAGGTTTCAAGTCATAAATATACCTCTTCAACTCACTCTGTCTGCTGGATAGGCTTCTACAATTGAAAGAAATTATTTTTAATGATTTATCCATTATGGAAATTTGGTTTCTTGTATCTTGATGTATTTATGATAGGAGAGTATATTGTTTGCGATTTCTCCATGTCATTTTTGACTGATCTTAAAACTTTGTTGTTGTCTAGTTTGCATCCAAAATAGGTTTGGAAGGCATTTGAAATAACAGATGTTTTCTTCTGGATATTGTCTTGCCTTTCTACCTTCGATACTATGAAAAGAATGCAAGAGGCTAGGCTCTCTACATTAATGTTTGTATCAGGAATTTTTTCTGGCACTTTTGTTTCGGTGTTTGTCGAGCTATCTGTCATAGTTTGTGTTTCAGCAATTTTTGTTGTTGGTTTTGGTCTGAAGTTTTCCTTGGAGTTTTGCTGAATAGTTGGTTGGGCTGTGGGTGCATTCTGTGAATGAACATTTTGATTTTGTTGAGGGTGGGTTGTTCCTTCAATTACAATTGATCTACAAGTTCGTGTCATATTTGTATGTGCTTGTAAAGTATTCTTTTGTAAGATAGCAGCTTCTTTGTAAGATATTTGTTTTTCTGCTCTTATTTTCTGAATGTCTTTCTCAGTTTTCATTTTAATGCAGCCTCCATAGTTGGCGGTGTGTTCCTTGCTACAGTTTACACACTTTCTAGAATTGCTATTCTTTGAGGGGCAGTTTTCCACTTCATGCGCTCCTGCACAAAGAATGCATTTTGGTCCACTTTTACAGGCAGAGGCGTTATGTCCAAACTTTTGACAGTGGTAACATTACCATGGTTTTTCTATAAATGGTGTGACTTCAAATTTCTCATAAATTAAGATAATTGATGGAGGAAGTTTGTCTACTTCTAGCCAAATTTTCATGGTTTTAGTAATTCGGCGGCCTTTACCCTTGCCTAGTATAAGACGAGCTGCTTTTGCATTTTTGTAGCCACACATTTCCAACAAGTCTACCAGTTCTTCTTCACTGGTATCCTTTTCAATTGGACCAATTATTCCTACTTTGTACCTTTCTGACAGAGGGATATAACATTTAATGTTATATGGTCCTATTTTGTTTAAGCTCAGAATTTGATCCATCAGGTCACTCTGTTTAAATTTTACTATCTGTATTTTCTTTTTTATGTTCCTAAAGGTTTCAGTAATACCAGCCTTACCAAAGATAGTTCCTTGCATGTATCTATATGTTTTTACAGGATTTGAGAAGTAGTTTTCTACATGTTCAGCAGCTGGTTCAATGATTATGGTATGAATTCTTTCGGGTGTGTTTTCAGTTTCTACTACACTTGCAGGTACATTATTTTTAACTACACCTGTGGTTTCTTCGGAATTATGGTTTGAAGAAAAAATGTCTACCCCTACGGATGATGGAGATGTGTCCATTTCGAAATTACTTGAGGTAGAAATCTGTGTTAGATGTAGCTAAGTCTAAGGGTGTGCCCGGTGTGGGATTGCTTCTCCTTGCCTGTTTTCTTTTGTTTATTTGCTGAAAATCATAGTCAACCAGGTTCAATGACTCAGTAGAATCTCTACTTCTTTTTTCAGAGGAATTCTTATATAGCTCTTGAGTATTTATAGGTTTAATGTTGGTAGTTAGTTTCAATAGTTTCAAAATCAAAATTTGGATCATTGTTAGGTGCTGAGTCAGGTAATGAAAATGGGGGCAATAAATTGACATCTGGAGTGCTGGCTGAGTTTAGAGAATCAACATTGGTACTCTCTAGTGACAATGTAGGTAACTGAAATGGACTGGCAGTAGCTTTGATGCAATGAGGTGAAAGGACACTTTCATGATCAGATGGAGAAAATTGTGTTTCTTCCACATAGTCTATCCCGGCAGAAAATTGTGTTTCTTCCACATAGTCTATCCCGGCCCAAGACACTGGTGGCATTTCATCAACAGTTATTATTGAAGGTAAAATACCTCCTGAGTCTGCTTCAATTTCTAGATTAAATTTTCCGCTACCAGCAGATGAACTGCCAGCAGAAAATCTTTTCCTTTTGCTTTTTTTCCCTCCCCTCATTATAAACTCTTATTTGCTAGTTAAACTCTATAAAGAATTTACAGCAAAAAGCTTATCGTTTATAAAAGCAACGGTTATTGCGTTCACTTTTTAAGCTTTGGGAGCAGCACACGTCTTATCTCTGTGAGATCATTATATTGTTAGGGGATGACCACCTATTAAAATAGCATCTTTATTTACCAAGAGATAGTATGTTAGGGGCACACGGCCTCCCCCCAACAATATATTTATTTATTACAAATTTACAATGAAAAATTATAATATAAATTAATATAACAATGATTACATTAATGATTAATAATTCCAAAATTATTAATCCCATTAAATTAATCAAAGTATCTGTATCGGCATAGTATCTGTGAAAATCTAGGTATCGACATGGTATCAATATCGATGAAAATTAGGGTATTATCCCATCCCTAAAAAATAATGAAATCCAAAATGATCAAATTATGATAATTTCTATCCATTTGCAATTGAAAGGCTCAAAATAGTGATTATAAACTCTATTAAAAAGGCAAGAAAGGACATGCTTTATTAGTTGGCTCAAAATAATCTATTACTACGTGGAAACGCCGTGCTGACTAGACTGACCAGCTGCGCATCCAGACTGCAGAAACTTGTAAATTGTTCCAAGTAATCTTCTATTTTGCCTTCAGTTCTCAGTAAAATACAAGTTGATGTAGGATAAATTAAGGATTGTTCTTAACTTCTTATATAATATATTAAAAATGTTCCATATTTTGCTGACTGACCTCCAGGTAATAGGACATATCTTTTCAGACTTTCTGAAACCCACTGATTTTTTCATGAAGTTGAGAAAAATTCAACATATTTCCAATAATTTGGCTGATCCACCAATAATTCCCAAATTTTTCCACTGAACAATGGTAGCTAGCATTAGAATAAATAGCTTAAAATCCACTGAATTTGATAGAATATCATTTCCGAAATGGAAAAAACTCCAACTTGTTGGAGTTGGCTATGAAATACAGTCTCTTTTTGGAGAGAAATTTAGTTATGGGATTTATTTTGGAGATAGAGTTGATAGCCACTGACCAGTTTCTCTACTATGAAACTGTGACAAAGTGCCAGTCTCAATAATAATAGAGAATTTCTTGAGACTAAATTTACCATTTTCAAATGACTGGAAAAGAGAGAAAATAATATCTTACCTCTCTCCAGACTTATAAATATATTTTAGATATTTTGAAATATAGTAATTGAAATGATTAAATTTCCATAATTTATCAATGGCTGCCAACTATAGCTGCTAATTTGCCACTTTTAAAAACTAAAAGGCTGGTTAACTGTTATCTTATTCCTGCTCTTAGTATTCTAAGAGCAGAGATATCACAATTCATAGCTACACAAAATGTGTAGCTATGCTACCCTATTCTTGAGTCTGAAAGGATTAGAATAATTACATAATTTTTGCCATAATTAATTCTCTTTGAAGAGAATAACCCAAACTGATAATTTATAGTAAGCTATAGAGAAATGAGCTTTCTTATTCCCTTTTGTCAATTCCAATGAGTTTTTTTACAAGGTGCATTTCTTTATTTTATCTTCCATACCTTTTACCCAGTATGATTTCAGATAACTATTATCCTAGTCTGCAGTTTCATTATTGCTAAACTATTCATCAATTCTCCTTTTAAAGGACTGAAACATCATTGAAATGAACAGCGCGAGCAAAGTAAGTTTCGGTTTATATACGTTATAGTATAAACATACTTCATTGTTTGTGTGTTACGGTGAAATATGCTTTTATTCTTTTAGTTTATCCTATTCCTGGCAAAATCAAACTTCATTTGTTTTACAGGTTGGTGAAATATTCAATGCTGCAGGCAAGGCATTCAATCAGCTTGCAGAGCTGACAATGCAACTTCATCCTACAGCAGATTCCCCTGCAGGGTATTTATCACCAGTTAATTTGGTAGTTTAGCAAATTGCCTGCAAATGTGTTATTTTAATGAGAGATATTAACTTTATTTTGATTCTACATAGCTCTTGATTACCTCTCAGTGGTATAACAAGTAATGGTATTTTAAAATTGGTAGCTTCAGTCGCACCTAAAAGAAACTCCGCAATACCAATATTTTAATAAATTTTCCAAAATACAATAAATATAGTTCAAAACCACTGGAATTAAGTTTTCTGTTATTTTATTCAGCACCTTTCTTTAAAAAATATTTTGATTTCAATTGAGGGAAGAAAAGTTCCAAAATGCAAGAAACTCCACAGTTCTTGCCTTCTTGGTCTGTTGTTAAATTGGTTGGTAAGCTCATTTGGTATTTGATAGGATAAATAATCATGCTCTAGACTTCTTTACTTTATTAAACATTTTAGTTAGCTAAGTGATATTTATTTAAATGTCGTGATTTTCTCTTTTAAGACCATGGAGATTTTTTTATACTTCATTAAGCTGGAGTTTCTAATCATAAAATTTGATAGACTTATGTATGAGGTGTCTTTTCTTTCAGCAAATAGAAATAGGTTGAGTGAATTTAAGTTGAGGTTATATTGCAAAATGATTTCATTGAAGATCACGAGTCATGAGGATCTTGATGAGTTATACTGACAGAAAGTTCTTTTTAGTGATGAAACAATATCAATAGGCTAGGAATTGATAGCAGGCTGTATATTCAGTACAGAAAAGGCAAAGAATTTATTCCCTGGTGCACAGTCTCAAAACTGCAAAATGTCATAAATTTGTCCATGGTATAGTATACTCTTGTTCAATTGCACTCTAATTAGCTCCAGTAAATATATTAGCATCTTTGCTGATCAATCTTAGCATTCCATTGTATTAAATAGAGAACAAAACTCAATCTTATAACAATCAGCATTTTTTTCAATTTAGAAGTTTATGAAAGCATTTGCAGCGAAGATTTTCTGTTTGGCACCAATTTATCATTAAACTGTATTTTTTCATATTAATTTATGTAGCTACTAGTTTAATATCTGCTCAGATATATCAAGTGAATTTTCATGTGTTAGTTACTGTATATAAATTACTAATGTTACATATCTTATTCAAACCAGCTAGCAACATTGTATTTATATTTACTGAGAATTTATAATGCTAACCTCCTAGTAAATATTAGCTATCTACAGCTTTGTAACTAGATCAAGGAGTCATGTGTTTGTGCCATTTCAATGATTTCTTTTCTAGCTACCATTTATCCGTAACTAATTATAAACTAAGTCTTAACATATTGTCAATTAACCTTTTTGTTACAGAATTATTTTCCATATATTACTATGGTATTGAATGGAATTTGTATCAAGTACGAAAATATACAAAATAGAATGTATTTTAAGTATGTAAGTTAAAAATACAATGTAGAATTTAGAACCCTTTATCTGTAACTGAACAATTAAGCATAAATAATATGATCAATAGAAAATACTTGTGTGCTGTATTGACCCATTGAAAAACATTGGAACAAATGGTACCATGAATATTTAGGACATATTAACCCAACAGTAGAGAAAGGGTTAAATTACCCTAAAATGAATCTTTTCTGTTCTTTTGGTAACTCGCAAGTAATTAATGGTGGTAAATATATTTTAGCTCGATGTCATTACAGAACAAAATGGAGTGAAGAGGAAATAGACCTACTGAGGGAAGCTGTTCACAGATTTGGAGAAGATCTTGGTCTCATCAGTGAGAGGATTAAGTCCAGAACTGTGTAAGGGAGGCCTTTCTCTAGCTAATTCAAAAGTACTTTCAACTTGCAATTAAGCAATAGCTCATTGATACTTTTTAAACCTTTTACCACTATGAGATTATTGGAAGATTTTATTTAAGGTTTCATATCCTCAACATGTAGACAGTTCCTAAAATGATAATGTTATATTATTAACTTATATATCTGAGATTGTAATTAGCTAAATATAGGTAGATTAAAGCATCAACACTCTACTTTATTTCTAAATAGCTACTTCATATGAACAGCAAATGTTGCTGGCTGGTTTGGGTGTCAAAGTTACTCCATTACTAATGGTTAATTGACTAAATTCTCTATTTTCCTCCATTATCTATTCGTAAATAATGAATGTTTAATGTGTTATACTTCATGAAGAGCAAGTCACACACCTCTGTTAGCTGAGGTTAATTTAAACTTTGGTAACATGCTGTCATTTTATACAGAGCTATTATTGTGAAATTACTTGTAATCAAATAATTTTGACTTGCATCCAAAATTTGCTTATTTCTAACTTTTTTACTACTGGGTGGCCCGGAAATGATGTCCAATCAAAGAACTTTTATATCTCCAAACCTATTTTAGTTGAAGAACATGTAGCTATACCAAGACGGTTCTAATTGGTGGTAGGTGGCGTTTTTCATGGAGTTGCTTCCTGTTGACGGACACTTGGCCGAAATAACTTTATTTTGAAAAAAATGGGATACTAATATTTTCAATATAGCTAATATATATAAATAATATAATAGCCAATGATAGATAACAAGTTCAAAAGTATGAAGAGAAGCATTTTTTCACCCCATATAGCTACAGTGTGTTTCAAAATTTTTGAGATGTTTCAGTGGCTTTTATACATAGTTATACTGACGAAAAAAAAGGAAAATAATACACCAAAATGTTCAGGAAGAGTGGATTTTTAATGATTAATAAGAAGAAACACATTATGGAAAGTGTTGGAAGTGGCCTCCATTTTGCTGCACACAGAGATTCGCCCGCTTCAAAACATTAAGTGCTACACTCTGAAGAACATTCTCGTGATGTTCTTCTGAAAATCTGTTCACAACATTGATAAGTGCGTCCACTGTAGTTGGTTTTGCAGAATACAATTCTTTTTGAGCTAAGTCCCAATAATGAAAATGCAAAGAATTCAAATCTGGAGAATGCGCTGGCCATGCAATATGTGTCCCACAGCTGATGACTCTGCCTCCTAACTTGTTCAACAGGAATTCTTTGGAGTCAGTGGTGCAATGGGCAGGAGCACCGTCCTGCATCCACCATAAACCTCGTCTTGTAGCACATGAACAAAAGGTGGGCCAAATATTTCTTGCTGCAACTTATGGTAGCAGTCTCCATTCACAATCTTGCATTTTCCATTTTCATCCATGAAGTTTGGAGCCAGAGTCATCAACCGTGGGACACAGATTGCGTGGCCAGAGCATTCTCCAGATTTGAATCCTTTGGATTTTTATTATTGGGCCTTACTCAAAAAGAAGTGTATTCTGCAAAACCAACTACAGTGGACAAGCTTGTCAATGTTGTGAAGAGATTTTCAAAAGAACATCGCGATAATGTCCTTCAGAGTGTAGCACTTAATGTTTTGAAGCGGGCGAATCTCTGTGCACGGCAAAATAGAGGCCACTTCCAGTACCTTCTATGATATGTATTTCTTGTTATTAATCATTAAAAATCCACTCTTCCTGAACATTTTGGTGTATTATTTTTCTTTTTTTTTGTCAGTATAACTATGAATAAAAGCCACTGAAACATCTCAAAAATGTCGAAACACACTGTATATGCGATGAAATCCATGATAATGAAAAAATTCGAATTGTTGAGCAATATATGATTGCAATTCGTAATATGGATACACATTATGTACATATTAAAATTAATTTTCCTTTTTATAAAGTAACTTCAAATTCGAAGAAAATAGAAAAAAAAACATTAATTGAATTAAACTGAGGATGCATTTCATAATATGGATACACATTATGTACATATTAAAATTTAATTTCTTATTTATAAATAACTTTCAATTCCATGGAAATATGAATTTTAATCAAATTAAACTGATGCTGCCGTTCATAATATGGATTTGGCTACATTGAATGAAAGTTTTTACGCCAAATCTACTTTTGGCCAAGTGTCTGTGCACGGCCAATTCCATTCCTCATGTAATTTTCTTGAAAAACATCTGCGATATGGCATTTGATTCCAAAGCAGATGTTTCTTTCATTTGTTTAGATTGAAATCAGGTCAAAATTTACATTTTCAGCTTAAGTGAACATTTAAAAATCAGACATGCTTATTATAAACTATGTATCGCAGATCTCAAATCAGAACTGCTCTGAAAAAGAAAACATTTGAGGAAGCTGGAATATCTGCACAAAATTTGGCTGCTCTCCAAGCAGCGGCACAACAGCAGAACCAGCAAATGATGACAGCGCAGGTAGAAAATATTGCTACAATCTCTGTACCTTTACAGAGAGAACTGGTTAATTAATACTGAAAGAAACTTTTAATTTATTAAAATTTATGCATGGTTGATATTACTATTATTAGCTTGCTAAACCTTTCCAAGCTATAAAATATAGTTATTTGAATGTTGAGTTTTGCCAATACCTTAGGTAGATAGATACATACATGTAGCTACTTAAATAGATAGCTACATCTAGCTATCCAAAGAGCTAGATGCATGTAGCTACAGTTAAACTCATAAGCGAGATTTCTTTGTAATTTTGAGAAATTTAAACTCTAGCTACTCCAAACTATTATTTTACAGTTCAATTTGATTCAACTAGGAAAAAAATGTCTAGAAACTTCATTTCTTTTATTATTATAAAATTTCCATAGTTAACCTATATTTTCAATTTAATACTTCATTTACCAATTTAATACTGGCTTATCTTTTGATTGGGAACTAATTGTCATTTAAATGACTATGATTTAAAAATAATTACAATGCACCATGAAGAAGCAGTCAAACAGGAAAGTTGATCAATAAAACAATCTTGGCTGCCTCTGAATAACTTCCAAGAAATGGTATGAAAATGACTCATGCACAGATGAGTGCACTCATGGGTGGAGGAGGAAAATGAAGAGGCCCTCATAAAATTATTTTTAAGAAATTTAATTGGGATTTAATTTCTTTATTTTGCTATCAAATTGATAACCACAATTTTCTAGAGACTATTGTGCTCTTTTTACAGTGTGTCCCGTCACCTTCTCCAGGATGGGAGGCGAAAGTAGGAGTTGCATTATTTACTGTTCTTTAGTTCCTGCATGATCTTTGCTTGTGTGGCATTCACGGGAGATTTAAGTTATCCCTCAAATTCAAGGTAGCTACCAAAAAATATAAAGAAAAACCTTTGCTTCCACTATTGGGGTTGCTGGTAAGAATCATTTACTATCACCTCTTCATTTTCCTCTTCTATCCATGAGTGCATTTATCAGTGCATCTGTCCCTTTTGGTCAAATTCTTTGGTAAGTGACTGCATTCACGAAATAGCTTTTCTGCATCCATGAGCTTTGTCAATGACTGGATGTGGGTGACTTGAAGTTAAACCCCCACTAAATATATTTTTTCCTCAGTCAGGAGACTCTCCCCAGTCTTCAAGTCACCAGCAGCCCATGGCTTCTCAGAGGGAAGTGACACTTAATATGCTCAATGCTAACGAAGAAAACGAGGTGAGTGAAGTTAAGGAATTTCACTTTGTGTCTTCACTTTCTGCACTGTAGAGTAATTTCAATATTTTTACCCAATTCTACAGTAATATTCCAGGTCTCACTAAAGTGTACAAACGTTTCTATAATAATTTGAGTTCTTCTAATTCTATTCCCTTACTGGAATATTTAATATTGAATTAATTATGCTCACTTAGTTGACATTCAAAAATCAAAACAAATGGTGAACATTCTTTTCCTTGTCTTATATTTGCTTTCAGATTACCGTGGTATATCTACAGCCACAAACGTTCTCCCTAGAAATCAGGATGTAAGGCAACCCAATGCGGGTTGCTACTTTTTGTAACTTGATAAAATATCTTCACTTCCAATAATAAGAACCTAAAACTAAACTGTGACACTGAAGAGCCTAAATAATCTGGAAAATCAACCATTAGTTAGGTACCTCGTCTACAGCTCTCCAAATAAGCTAAGCTCTCAAAAAAGACTAAAATATGTGAATATACTCTACGTCAAGGTGGAGAACTAGAACGTTTCCAGTCAATCCCGATATAAACTGTGAAGATGCATGAAGTTCCACAAACAGAAGTTCACGGATCTGTCGTCTAATCGACTAGATTAACGAGATAATCTAAGAATTTATTGACCATTGGAATTGGTGCAGTATTGCTTCCATTGAAGCGCTGTAGACTTCTCGCAACTAACTAACTATATGAACATAAGTGAACTCGTAAGAATGGGATTTGCATATTAGCTACCAAATGTGTACTTTTTAGATGTCATTATTTTATTATTAGTAGTTATTACCTTCGCAAAATTGCGTAAGGTTTTGTTATGATCGCCATTTATTTGTAATCTTGTTAGCGTAAATTATTGGTAATCTTGTTATTCTCTTAACTCAAAAAGTATTCAACCAAATTGCCTGAAATTTGGTGGGACGATTATCCATTTTCCAGGAAATAATAATTCGATTTTGGGAGTGATCGGGTCAAAGTTGAAGGTCTCGAAAAGTTGAATATTGATTGAAGCAGCGGTGTTGGTATGCGCTCTAAGAGTGCTCGTTCTAGTACTATTCCCCTAACGTCAAGTTTTTTTCAGGTTGATGTCGATGGAGTCAATACTAGCGTCAACATGGTTGATTTCGGAGCTGGTGCCAATCAAGTGGTTTCATCATGAGTCATTAGCTATGCAATTCAACACTAATTACACAGTTCTAATTAAATTTAATTGAAATAAGAAACGATCAAGAATGTTTCGTACTTAGATATGTAGGTTGATGATATAGTATTGATTTAATGTGAAGAAGAACATTGTGTAAATTCAATTTTATTTAGTTAGATATCAGTTAACTGATGTATGAACACTCCATGTTTAATGAGTCAGAACAGATATCATTTAGATTATTATTAGAATTCATTTTCATCATGTTAATTAATCTAACGCCTCTCGCAATGGTTAAGCTATTAAAGTGGAAGTTGTAAAATTTTATGCCTTGCTTCATATAGCTACTAATTTTTTATCTGATCTGATTTGTTAGTGCAGTTCACCATTGTCTTTGTCTTTGTCTTTTTCGTTAGTTTTTTTAAATCTCTCAAATTTAAAACCAACAGTGTTGATAATAATTCTATAAAGCAAGTTCATGGCAATACGTCTATCTGTAGCTGCAGCACATGAATGAAATAGTTACCAAGATACTCGCACTTGAAAATAGTTACAAACCTTGACGTCACTCAGGATTCTAATATTCGTATCTAAATCTATTGGTTATATG
Source organism: Caprella mutica (assembly GCA_947561585.1). Classification (NCBI taxonomy): domain Eukaryota; kingdom Metazoa; phylum Arthropoda; class Malacostraca; order Amphipoda; family Caprellidae; genus Caprella; species Caprella mutica. The sequence continues at coordinate 35,573 of CANNZV010003092.1, forward strand.
CCTTCATCAAATAACTTTTGATTATGTTCAAGTCATATTTAATGTCTCCCACCTTTTTTCCCTATCAAATAAGTATAACTAATATTTGAATCATTTATTAAATTTAACGCGTAATGAAGGATAGATGCAGGCAATGCATTTTCTTATATTGATTTTATCCCCCAGGGGCTCTATCCTGAAACTGTCTATGGTGAATGGAAGGGAAGGGGAGTGGCGTCCCTTGGACCCCGAACTGTTGTAATTTGGATTATGGATTATCTTTTTCATTTTCACCATGTTTATCATTTTTTTAACGCTACTTACAATTTTAGAGGATAGCGCTAGGGTTATGCTCTTCAACTACGAGGTCTTAGATTTTTGTGTTAGGTAGGCTCGTAGGCTTCATTTACTATCACCTCTTCATTTTCCTCTTCCATCCATGAGTGCAGCCACCGGTGCTTGTGTCCCGTTTCGTCACATTCCTTGGTAAGTGACTGTATTCACGGAGTAACTTTTCTGCATCCATGAGCATTGTCACCAACGGTGGTAAGTGACTTTGTTCATGGAGCCACTTTCCTATCTGACTGCTTCATCTAGTCCCTTGTACTTAATTTCCTTTTGACGTCAGCGATATGGCCTTTGGTTCCGAAGCAGACGTTAAATCCCTAATAAAATTAATTAATTAATCAACTACGAGGACTTAGATTTTGTATTAGGTAGACTCGTAGGCTTCATTTACTATTGCCTCTTCATTTCTTCTTCCATCCGTGAGTGCAGCCAACGGTGCTTGTGTCCCTTTTCGTCACATTCCTTGGTAATTGACTGCATTCACGGAGTAGCTTTTCTGCATCCATGAGCTTTGTCACTGACGCTGGTAAGTGACTTTGTTCATGGAGCCACTTTCCTTTCTGACTGTTCTTCAAGTCCCTTGTATTTAATTTCCTTTTGACGTCAGCGATATGGCCAATGGTTCCGAAGCAGACGTTAAACCCCTACTGAAATAATATGTTGATTTTATTGTGCGGGCACAGGGATGTTTAAAAGTTCATACATGTTTTTTTTCTTTAAATTGTTCTTGCTAGAAATGTTCTGTCTATTTTGCCACTGTGTCCTTGGTCTCTTTCCCAAATTTTCCAGAAAAACACTTGATTTGTATGTGAGAATATTCAAATATTTTTCTCTTAATTGGCCCTCATAATAATTTCTGTACAGTATTACTTATATAATAGACCAAAAGCACTCAAAATATTTATTCTGTTTCTTTTTGTGTACTTCTTTCAAGTGCGAGTTGCTACATTGTAACTTTTTATGATTCATTGCACAGGGTTAGTTTTACTGCTCCAGCAAACACAAAAAAAAACTTTGCGAACAGCTCCTTTATATGCAAGAGAGGATAAGCAAAATGTACTCTTCGTTATAATGTCCATATTTCACGTTTGAAGGAAGGGCGTTATTGTAAACGAAAATTTGAATGATTTACATTTTTAGATTTTGGGACCTGATATATATATAGCGTAAGTGTACAATTTTATTAAACTGAAGGATCTAAATATAAATTTTTAAATGAATATTGTTTTTAACTCCTCATAACAATCAGAAGCGAAGCACAACTGACACAGTGGATCGTAAAGGTCCGTACGCACACAGTTTAAGTCTTTGTACGCACACAGTTTAAGGGTGCTAGGACAATTGCCACCCGCGGATAATTGCCACCCCCAGACAATTGCCACCCAAATAATTGATATCAGGCCTCTTAACTTTGAAAGTGGTGATAAAATATGTATATTATTGTTGTACGATTAATTAATAATTATATACAATATAAGATAAAAAAATATATTATTCGGTTTCTGAATGTGCTTTTTAAATCTTATATTTTTTAAATCTTATGTTATTGAATACTTTATACCACTTCTTTAGAACGATTCAAAACTGTTTAATTCCCTTCGTCTATAACATTTTCAGGATTTAGGATTTCAAAAACATATTGTCACAACCCTAATTATATTGTCAGGATTCTTAACTTGTAAATTATATTACTGGGTAGTAATACAAATACCTACTGTTTTTCCTTTAGCAAATAATTATAAATAAAGACCTATTCCGGGCGAGATAATTTAATTCTATTAATGGAATATCGTCTGCTCCAGAAATTTAGTTTACTAATGACTATATCACTGACATTAAAAGGAAATTAAATACAAGGGACTTGAAGAAGCAGTCAGAAAAGAAAGTGGCTCCATGAACAAAGTCATCTACCACCGTGGGTGACAATGCTCATGGATGCAGAAAAGCTACTCTGTGAATGCAGTCACTTAAAAAGGAAAATATTAAATGTGTAATGAATTTTCTTAGCTTATAATGTATACAAATAATAATTAATCGTACAAAAATAATATACATATTTCATCTCCATTTTTAAAGTTAAGTGCCCTGATAATAAATATTTGGGTGGCAATTGTCCGGGTGGCAACTGTCCGAGGGTGTCAATTGTCCGCGGGTGGCAATTGTCCGGTCACGCAGTTTAAGTCTTTCCACCAATTTTTTTGCTGAGCTCCTTTTTATGCCTCAAGAAAAATTAATTTTTCACCAAAAATCAGAGGCTCTTCAACAACTTAAATGTTTATTATTTTCGACCAATCAAGTTGGTCCTTACCCCTCTACAATCACCGATAAGTATGTAATTGCACATGTAAATCCACCAGATAGGTGGTGGTCTAAATTGAATTTTGAATCGATAGACTCGTGGTGGTAAAAGTAATCGGAGCTTAACAAAAAATATGGTGGAAAGAATTGAAAAAACCTGCATGTGTACAGACGGTCCTTCCCCCTTAATGTTAACTTATCAAAATCACAGTTATCAAATTTTCTATTCTAGAATTTTACAAAAAAAATCGTATTGTTCCCACACTAATATCTACAAGCATTACAATTAAGTTTATTTTTGAAACCGTCAAAAAATCATTAAGGATACGCTTTTCTTTGACTGTACAATAGCCATCATTTTCATTTTCCAGTAAATATCCATAGCTATTTGTTATTGAGAATAGATATTTTAGTTGTTTTGCCTGTTGAACTGAGTGAGTATCTGTAGAAATCGGTTTCCTATCAGAAAATATTTCAAATTCTGTCTTAATATATTTCGTTGGTTTCGAAGTGTAACAATTTTCAGTGATATTTGACATTTTTTGTTGATTAGGTACTAGGTAATTTTGATAGTTTTGGTAATTTTCTTCAAGCATTGACCTTGAACTTTTGAGTTTAGTCCCTCGTCTTACCAAGAAGGGAGAACTGGCAGCATTCGGCCATAGGGATAGTTCGGACAACTCGTTTAAACATGTTCATAATTGTTGGAACTACCGCTTATTGCAACTGAATGTGTGCAACGTGTTAATCGTCAGCTCTTTGAACTATCCACTACGGAGTTGTATTTCGTCCCCGAGGTGTAATTTACTGTTTTCATCAATATTGATGTATTTTTCGTATTCAATTGGATCGTGTGTGGACTATACAGTGAGGGCCACAAAAATGTTTCCGCTTTTTCAAATGCTTGTAAATTGTTAGCCAATGGACGAAAAAACTGTATCTTGGTCTCATTTTCTCCGCCTCTTATTGAACTATTGACAGGTGAAAACATTTTTTAACTGATTGACATAGTTTAAGAACAGGTAAGCAAAGAGTGAGGGTAATTATTTTTTGCATTTCGCGAAGGTCATTCTTAGAGCTAACTCTGTTATTTTACTTACTAAAAGGCAGTGAATAAAAGAGGAAGAAATTACAATGGTAGACATTTTAATACAGGGTGCTTAAACTTCTTCCTTAGAAACTAAATGGAAATAAAACAACTTCAGTGACATTTTGATTTCATTGAAGTTTTCACTTTGAATATTCTTTCTTTTCTTGTTCATTTAAGCTTCTCTTCACACTTGTATTTTTAACAGCGCGGAAAAAAAGCTTTTCTTAAAATGTGTTCACACTTGCGCTTTTTTTATCGCTTATGGAAGAATAAATTTTTACTTCAGTGATAAAAATGCATGTGTGAACACATTTCAAGAAGAGCTTTTTTCCGCGCTTTTAAAAATGCAAGTGTGAAGCAGGCCTTAACCATGCAATGAACAAGCGAAGAGAGAATATTCAGAATGAAAACTTCATTGAGATCAAAATGTCACTGAAGTTGTTCTATTTCCAAATAATTTCTAAGGAAGAAGTGTAAGCACCCTGTATTAAAATGTCTACCATTATAATTTTTTTCTCTTTTATTCACTGCCTTTTAGTAAGTAAAATAACAGAGTTAGCTCTTCGCGCAATGACAAAAATAGTCACCCTCACTCTTTGCTTACCTGTTCTTAAACTATGTCCATCAGTTCAAAAAAATTTTACCTGTTAATAGTACAAAAAGAGACAAAGAAAAAGAGACCAAGATACAGTTTTTTCGTCCATTGGCTAACAATTTACAAGTATTTGAAAAAGCGGAAACATTTTTGTGGCCCATACTGTATGAATAGGAAACAGATTCTCAATCTCAAAGGTATGAATTATATCGATATTTTATGTTATGTTTTGTATGTTAAAAAAATTATACGAATGAAATTTAAAAAAACTATGATGTGTTCAATTTTGAAGTGTCAATTGGGATGAATGTTGAGGTTGGTTCGGATGGTGTCCGAACCATTCTAACCGTATAAAATGAAGCCTAATCAAAATATTTGTTAACCGTTTTAAGAAAAATTGTCAGCTACTTAATACCTATATGAAATCAAACAGGTAAAAATTATGAGGTCAAATTGGAGTTAAAATAATAATTGCCTCATTGACTTAACGTTATTTAAATGAGTTTATCTTTTAGATGATTGAATTGTAATCTCAAAGGTATTTTGACGTGAGAGCTCAATGTGTTTGAACTACAGGCAGGCCTCGCTTTAATAAAAGTGGTACTTATTTTGAGACATATTTCGAAATAAGAACCGTTCCTTGACATGGAAAACGGAAACAATCTTTTGTGATTATTTCACGGTATCTAAAAAAAAACACATCAAAATTATAATCCAGACGAGGTTATTAAAAGCAATTAGTTCGCAAATTCACCATGTCCCATTTTAGGGTTAGTTCTGTGTTATCGCACGGTTCCATATTTTCGAACATGTAAAAATCTTGAGATAATAATCATTTAACTTTTATTTCAATTGGCATCCATGATAACAATTAGGATAGAAGTTAAATAATAATTATTATATTTTCTTTCTGACGTGTACGAAATTGTAGAATTGGAACTTAGTACCCTACTACCAAAAATATTTCATAGAGCATAAAATTGCTGTTTGTTAAAAGTTACACAATAATTATAGAAATCTAAGTATCTATTAATTACTCACCTATAATGAGTGAGAGTTAAGCTATGGGTGGATTTTAAAGCATTTAATAAATGCACGACTTTAAACTTTTTCATCACAGTCTCAAACAATGAAAGACTGGATATTATTATTAATATGCTTATATAGAACTATAACTCTAAAACAAATTTTCTTTCTATAACTCATAGAATATGAGATGTGTACCTAATCAAGGAGTGGCAATTAAAATTTCTTGTTACTCTTCTTCGCTTTAGTTACCGTTTAGTAATTAAACTGAGTATTGATTTGGTAACTAAAGCGGGGAATGCCGGTATTTCATGGAATAGATAATACAGGCATCCCCCGCTTTAGTTACCAAATCACGACTCAGTTTAGTTACCAAGCGGTAGCTAAAGCGAAGAAAAGTAACTAGAAATTTATAATTGTTACCCCTTGATTATATATCTCATTTTCTATGAGTTATAGAAAGAAAATTTGTTTTAGAGTTATCTTATTAGAGTACTACGTATATAAGCCTATTAATAATAATATCTCGTCTTTCATTGTTTGTGACTGTGATGAAAAAGTTTAAAGTCGTGCATTTATTAAATGTTCTAAAATCCATCCGTAGCTTAACACTCAGTATAGGTGAGTAATTAATAGATACTCTAATACTTAGATTTCTATAATCATTGTGCTACATTTAACAAACAGCATTTTATGCTCTATGAAATATTGTTGGAAGTAAGGTACTATAAGTTCCAAGTTATTGGTTGGTTCTAGAATTTCGGACACGTCAGAAAAAAATATTATAATTATTATTTAACTTCTATTCTAATTGGTATCATGGATACCAATTGAAATAAAAGTTGAATAATGATTATTAAATAAAGATTTTCACGTGTTCGAAAATATGGAACCGTGCAATAACACGGAACTAACCCCAAAATAGGACATGTTGAATTTCTGAACCAATTGCTTCTAATAACCTCATCTCTATTATAATTTTGATGTTTTTTTTAATTACCGTGAAATAATCTTAAAAAATTGTCTCCGTTTTCTATGTCTACGAACGGTTCTTATTTCGAAACATGACTCGAAATAAGTACCACTTTTGTTAAAGTGAGGTGTACTTAAAGCAAGGCCTGCCTGTAGGTACAACTCTGAAGAACTATGAATACCTAAAATTTATCTATTTCCATAGAGGTACCCGGCAAATTGGCCGATTAATGTTGGTTAATTTTTTGAGGCAGCTTGTCTTTCCAGGATGGAGGTGACGCCAATCTTTCCTGGTTAGGATTGATAAAATGAATAGCTCTAAGTCTAGGACAACTGTCACTCAGCTACATATTATAATGCGCTTTTTAACAGAACCTTTCACGATTGAATTTAATGTGAAGTATGTCTTTATTTTAACCTAAGAAATTAGTGTAGGTAAAAATATTAATAGCATAAAATTAAAAGTTTAAATACACTAAATTTATTTATTTGTCAAATTATTTTCTTTCAAATTTAACCCATTTAGCCCCTCAAATTATCAAATGGTTGACAAAAAGGTTAAATCTATAGATGCAAAACCTTCTTTTCAATCATTACCTAGAATGCGGGAAGGTTATATTATTGACGGCATTTATTTATTTATTTATTTATCATCTTGTTATTCGCTTAACTGAAAAATATATTCAACCAAATTGCCTAACATTCGGTGAAACGATTGCTCAATGTCCAGTGACCTGCTGGTAGACTTTTGGGAGAAACCCGATCAAAGGTCATGGTCATTTATAACTCAAAAAGTATTGCACCATATTGCATGAAACTTGGTGGGACAATTGTTTGATAAAGTCACTATCCAGTTAGCAGTTTATCAGATTTTGGTAGCAAACGAATAAGCGGTGGCGAAGGTATGCGCTCTACCGAGTGCCCGTAATCTAGTTTAAAAGTGCAAAGAATAGTAGGTACAAACATAAGCTTGATTGCAGGTTAAAATGTTCAGTGAGTATGATTTTATACCTTATTATTTAATAATTTTTCACTGGGTTAATTTATTATATTTTATATTATTTGTTTGTAAAAAAATAACATGCCGCTAGATTTAGGATTAGAAAATTAAGTATTAATTATCTTTTTTCTTTGTTAAAAAAATTCTTACAAAGAACACTTTACTTTATAACTTCGAAATTTGATTTTTTTTTATCGTTTCTTTGTTTCCAGCTCCCACTGATCAGAAATCCGTGCATTAAATGTCTTATACATATTTTAAAAGTGTCAAATTATTGAAGTATGTTTTAGTAAATTTGTTATTAAACTGCTAACAAAGCAAAATTGTAATAAAGTATATTAACCACAGCAATTAACCTCTACCCTGTGTTGCGTGAAATTTTAACCTGTAAAGCTTGTGTTTGTACTATTCTTTGTATTCTGAAATGTTTGAAAAAAAGTTTTACATATATAGAGTTTAACCTCTTTTTTCAACCATTTGATTATTTAAGTGGTTTGCAAATGATTGCATTAAAAAAAGAAATTTAGTATTACTTCTAGAATCAATATTAATTTTCTTTCATGCTTCTTCATTCACAATTTTAGTCTATGTAAACTGCGTCCATCGCTTTATTGCAGATCACTATTTTGTGAATAATTTTAATAAATTTTTTCACAGTAGTGAAACTTTGGTCACTGGAAGATTGCTTCTATGTTAGTATTTTGCTGAAATATTTTTTGAATCCATGAGAAAACTGGAAAGTTATGAATGTTTATGTATTTTGAAGGCATTTTAACTGTCCATCGCTTTATTGCAGCTCTGTGAAAAGTCCAAAAAATGGGCGATTAACTTCTACCGAGAGGGTAAAAAGTATAGCAGGTCCTGCAGAAGGGAGGACTCTTCTATATTTAGCTTTATAACTTGGAAGGGTTAAGAGAACAATAGTTTCTTTTGTGGAAAGCCCCGACACAAGCCCAAGGAGAGATGAGGGTACGAGAAAAAGTATTTCACCTCGAAATATGCGAAAAATACGCAGGCGGGTCATAAGGCAGCTAAATGACACTAGTGCCTCCATTTTTGACAAAGCTGTCATTGGTCTTACGTCAAAACAGTTCTGATGTAATGTCTCAAATGAAACGGTCAGAAATGCTCAATGGGGCTTAAGACCAGAGAACAAGGTGATCAAGTCATGAGAGTCTCTCACTTGATGCCCAGAGATATGAGGAGAAAAAAGTTTTAACCCTTCTAGCATGAGATTGTGCGAAGTAATGCAAGAAAATCATCTTTTGCCAACAGGATAATTGCAAACTATCAGGCCAAGGGAACAAATACTCAACAAAAGAGGCAATGTAGGATTGGAATGTTAGGTTTACACCCTCTGGTACTCGGAAAGGGCCAATTAACGTTTCACCAATGATGCCCGCTTAAAACATAAAGCCACAGCCTCCTTGTTGACGACGAAACCAGTGTGGATTGACAGCTCCAGTACGATCCAAACTTTAACCCATCCATCCAGACAATCAAGGGTGGCTCTTTCCTCATCTGTTAAAAGAACAAGTAGGAAGATGGTTTTCATGTAATTCTGTGTACATCTAATGCCTTTTTCCTTTTGGGTCTTGTCCATAGGAGGCCTGGAAATGGGCTCCACGTTCCTTGTCGTCTCATTTAAGACACTGTTTGGACGAATAACCAATGACAGCCTTGTCGAAAATGGAGGCACTAGTGTTATTTGGCTGCCTTATAACCTGCCTTAGTAGTTTTCGCATATTTCGAGGAGAAAAAGCTTCTCCTCGTACCCTCATCTCTCCTTGGGTTGGTGTCGGGATTTTCCACAATAGAAACTGTTTCTCTTATCCATCCCAAATTCATTAGCTAAATATAGAAGAGTCCTCCCTTCTGCAGGACCTGCTACAATTTTTACCCTCTCGGTAGAAGAAAATATCCCATTTTTGGCCTTTTCACAGAGCTGCAATAAAGCGATGGACAGTTAAAATGCCTTCAAAATGCATAAACGTTCATAACTTTCCAATTTTCTCATGTATTCAAAAAATATTTCAGCAAAATACTGACATAGAAGCAATCTTCCAGTGACAAAAGTTTCACTACTGTACGATCAATATTATTAAAATTATTCACAAAATAGTGATCTGCAATAAAGCGATGGACGCAGTTTATACGATTAACATTATTAAACTAATTTTTATTTTAAAATAATAATATACTTCACATTTAATTCACCATAAAAGGTCTAGTTTACAAGCACATTTCAATTCACCCAATACAAAATTATAATATATAGAATGGCAATTGTCTGCATGGCAGTTTGTCGTATGTCAGTTGTTCGTATGGTAAACTGTTGTCCGCAATGCAGTTCTCTGCATGGCAGTTGTCCGCAAGGCACTTGTCCGAATGGTACTTGTCCTTACACCAAAATTAATCTATACGTTTAGTTATTTGAATAAATAATTGGCATACTCACACAATGGGTACGCATAATTCAATTCCCCGATTGGGATTTTTTAGATTTTAGAACCATCGATAGCTGATTCAGTGAAATTAATCACATTTTATATCAACTTCTTCGTTTATCATTATCGCTATTTCACGGATTGAACAATAATGACCTGACCAAAAGTTTTCCCTGCTAATATAATATCCATTAGTTCTCTGTGATCAATATAGATAGCAATACTGAGAGTCTGGTTATATACGATCTGTTAATGCTATCAACTTAGTTTTTTCAAACAGTTTATCAACAGTGAAATTTTATGCAAATTAATACTAATTTAGATCTAACTATACATTGAATATTCTATGATATACTACCAGTTTAAATTCCTATACTGTACAAATATTAGTACTACAGGTAAGGCACGTACAAAAGGACATGTAGGTCGCTACTACGACCTCTTTAAATTATATGGTCTAACTAATAGTTTATTCGTATACCAAGTATCTAGTGATACATTGATTATATTTAGAAGTATTACAATCGAACAAAACATCAATTTATTGTTTTTCAAATATTCAGTGATTTTTTTACCCTTTCCCTATATATTTTCTTTGATTAGAATATTTATCTATATAAATTAACTCTTTTTAATAAAAAAGAGGTGTAACTAACTGTCCTATATTTTCACGTAATTCATATATCTATTTAGTTGCTAATATCTTTGTAATATTTTACCCAACTTAATATTTCTTACATTTATATGAATGAGTTATATAAATATTTTAAGATTTTCAATAAAATTTTCAATCAATAATAAACTGAGATTGATTACCTTCATTAGCGTTTCTTTGAAATGCTTTTTGAAGAAAACGAGCAAATTTATGTCCTCAACTCAAGTAAAACCTGAGTCGCGCATAGCGTCCATTGATCACCATAGCGGACACTCTTTCCGGTACATGTACTATCCGTTGTACGAGCTTTACTTTAATTCAATATAATAAAGTTATTTGTTAATCGCCGTCGTTCGACCTGCACTAACGATGGATCCATCGATAGATAGCGCAATACACAAGGGACAGGAAAAAACGGTAAAGTATACATTTTGTACACAGTTCTATAATTATTTTGGATATAGCTACACATTAGGTTTTGTACCATACACACTACTGAAAACTATGGGATGATCAAAATAAGTGCATAGGTTCATATTTTCTTCCAACACGTTTTTCATTTTGTTGGAAGAATTTTGAGGATTAGGATATTACTTTTTATTACTGATATTAACTCATCAAATTTGTTTAGATTTTAGTATGTCCTTTTTTAACAGTTCAAGATATTTTTTAGTCTTGGGAATATCTTTTATATTTCATTAAAAAAATACATTAATTAATTCTTTTGTATATTGTATTTTTTATTGATTATTTGAAAGACAACTATCTCTGCCACTGCCTGTGTTGTGTTTGTACAGTACAATTGCAGCTAAACATGCTTATAATATAATGAATTAAAAATAATGATTTATTCCGTACGGGATACTTGCCAGCTAAAGGGTCATAACACATCCCTTAATATATACTGATAAGCTCCGCGCAATTTTGACACAACTCCTCTAATTCTTTGTAAGAGTTTTTGAGAACAATAAATAAAAAGATTACGTTCTTCAATTGTCCTAAATATGAATTTCAAGTGTTACTGTTATGACGTCACGCACTCAACATATCACCACTACATTTCAATTCTATCTCCCGCTTTCGAAAGTAGATGGCAGAGCAAACACTTTTGAAACAGAAATTGTCGAGAGTAGTGTATCTTATTGTAGTATAATATCTTTGGCCATACTGTTCGCTAAGATATCTTCAAGGCTATTCTGGGAATTTTGTATAGTATCTCAGATGAAAAAAATTCAAATATACTTTTCAAATCTGAAAAGGATGTAAATATAAAATTATCAATATAGTTATTTAGAACAGTATTACCAAAATGAAAATTATCGATCCTTGGAAGAATTGGAATCTACGGTACTCGTTTAAAACAATAATAGAATGTCACTGGAACAGATAGAAAAATGTTACTTTCTAAGAAATACTTTAGAATAACATCTCAACTATTTCAATGTTTTTGATAAGGAAATATTCTCAAAACTCTTATCTATCAATGAGCACCATATAAGGTGGGTCAAAAATAGGGGTAGTGGACAAACTCCAGAAACTTTATGTGGAATAGTTATAATAATCAATAAGTTGATACATTATGAAAGAGCATAGCATGCCATTAACGAGGCATGCCCCGATACATTTGAAATTTTATAAAAATATTATATTTTCCCATTAATTCTGAAAAAAAAATTTTATTTGTTATGAAATAGGTGAAATTAGTTAGCACGTTATATAAGAACTTGACATCCAAAATTGTAGATCTATTCGTGATATTTTAGAGTTACTCGATAACTTATTTTGTGAATTATTTTATTATTATAATATTTTTCCTAAAATTAGCTTCTGGAGTAGGTAATCATGTTGTTAGTGTAAAGAGGCAGAAGTGATACAACTCTCAGAATGACTCTTTGAATTTAATTGATTTCATATTCAAAAAAAAAGATTTTCCAATACTTTGATATTGCAAAAAATTCGAATTTACTTAGATTTTAGCAATTCCACAGTACAGAAAGGCCCCGCCTTTATAAAAGCATTGACCGTTTGAAAACATAGAAAACGGACACAATTTTCGCGGTGATTATTCTACGGTAACTACAATAAACATCAATATTATTATTCAAATGAAGTAATTAGAAGTAACTTGTTCAGAAATTAGTCTTAATAACAGAAGTAATTTAAGCAGTGAGTCAGTGACTAAATATAATACATACAGGATATATGTCCATATAATATAATAAATGAGAAATTATTGACCATGCAAATAGTTAGAGTAATATGGTGTCTGGGGAATTCGTCGCTGGACAATTCGTTACCGGACAATACGTTCGTGGACAATTCGTCGCCCATTGAAAATAAAAGAGATATAATTTATAATATAATTATAATTGGCAGAAGTGTCATTCGCCGAAAGTGTCGTGCGTAGAAAGTGTATTCGGTGAAAGGACCTAGAACCACTCACGATATATATTTTGATTTAATTTCTTTAATTTTCATATCTCGAATCTGAAATATTGTTGCCTAGAATTTGGAAATTTTTAACATGATCTGTTACTATTTTCTTAGATTTAAAATTGACATGGAAATAATAAGGTTTGCGCTGCCTGTAACAAAGAGAGCGGTTAACATTGTCTTTCAGTGATTTTATATATGAATTCTAACATTTTCTTTGATATAATATACATGTAGCTATGTTTCAATCCTGTCATTCATGAGCATTTGAATTATTGTCTTTTTTTTAAATTTTAATTACAAAAATTTAGATTTGCGATCATGACTAGTTCAGTAATAATTAGGTATATATAATAAAATATACAATTCTATATTTACTAGTTTTACTTGTAATTTTCAATAAGTTATAATTTTATTATAAATTATATCTCTTTTATTATCGATCGGCGACGAATTGTCCTGCTATCGAATTAGACAGGAAGGTTGCTTCACAGAACACTACTCGTTCCCATTCTATGGCAGTATAGTGATGATTTAATTTTGGAAAAAGAAGCACAAGAACTTCATTAACAGATGGAAGAGGAAAATGAAGAAGTGATAATAAATTCTAATCAAAAATTAAATACTTTAAAATGGAAAATGAATAAATAAATTAGAAATATTTAATAAAAAAAATTGCGACTGCTTAATGACTGAACTTTTATATCATATTGCTTAGGAATTATTTGATATTTCATTATATTAATTACCTTCTAAATGGTGTGTCATAAGATTTTAAAATAAAATCACTGACGTTTGTTAAGTTTGTTTCATTTCAAAGTAATACAAAGGGGCAAATGTGCCCTTAGGTAGTTTTAAGTATTGTATGCTGAAATTGAATTTTTAATATTCGTATATTTTATTAACTAATCACCTTGCCGTGTAGCTATGTGGACAAATGAGTTATGCACTCAAGTGTATAGTTTTACACATCCACTAGTCTCCGTGATTTATATTCCTTTTACATTCCCCTTTTCTTTGGATGTCTTATTCCATTGGTATTCCTTCATTATTCCATTGAGCTTCATATCCTTGATACCATATGGAACTAGATGCTCCATTGTGATTTATGGGATTATTCCATAAAAGTGTCAAAAAAGACATTCCCTCGATATAAAGTAATGATCACCTAGGAATATCCCTTGGATATATGATGAGAATATTTTAGGAATAACCATCTTCTGCGTGCGAAGCTCTTTCACTCAAAACTAAAATGAAGTAAATTGGTGAAGTTTCAGGTGAAATGATCCCAATAATATCATACACCAGGTACTGAATGGCTGTTGTTGGAAGATTGTAGAAGTCTTTTAAAAATTAAGAGGCGTGTTGTAAATCCATTGGATATCTTCTAAATCCAGTGGATATCTTCTAAATACAGTGTTACAAAAATTCTCTATAATATTCTCAAATATTTTATTCGTGTTATAATTTCTTTCTTAGATGAATATAAATTATATAAATTTATTTTCTTTCAAACAATTTTGTCTGGAATAATAATTTAATTTTAGTACATAAGGAAATATTTTTTAATATTTATAATTATATATATATATATAATAATAATAATAATAGTATGACTGCTAATGTATCTATAACTGAAGATGCGCAATTTAAAACAATTTACTTGCATATATTGGCTAATCATCAATAAAATAATTTCACATAATAACTACAGTTAGAGAAAATTCAACTCGATAGTCATTCTCTATGTAATTGTAACCATTATAATAATAAATAACTCGAGATAATGTTTATTCAACTCTTTTGATGAGTTAGAATGAATTATTTACATTTATTTTCAAGTAATATCTTATTCCATAGCAATTTACTCAAAATTATAAAGAATAATTTCTTAAATATTATAATTGAAATAGATTCTCATGGCGGAATCATAAAAGATTAACCGCAGACTCTCTTTTGATCTTCTATGGCCCACCATATATTTTTCTGGGTACAGGACTTGAAATTTAAAATCCGAAATATTTTTCCCATTTTTAATGTGATGTTTTTCCTTCTATTTAGTAATGAATACTACACTAATAAAGAGTATTCTGAAGTCAAAGTTATACTAGTCACGTAGAATATATTCTACAGATTGCAAATTACTGCCTTAGTTAGGTGGGTGACATTAGTCTTGTTCAGTGGCCACAGTCGCTCTTAGTCTCCTTTTGAGGGTAAAATCACTGTCTGACTCCTCTGCCTGCTCATTGGTCTAGGGGACATCAGCACAGGCCAATCAGAGAGTCACAGCCAAGCCATTGGCTCAGTTGTTTTTGGCGGGGATAATTTCAGCTACCGACACGTTAGCAAAGTTTTGTAATATTAGAGAACAGAGCAGACGAATAGTATCCTGGAAATCTGTGGGATTTGTCTCTATCTCCGAATTATTCTGAAGCAGGATTGAGTCGGTAGGTATATGTAGGTTGAAGGAGACGGAAAGTTTATAAGCCGTGGGGTATCTTATCCCTGTTGGCTTGGTATTGATCCGACATGAATAGCTGGGAGAGGGGAGAGTTATTCTCAATAGAAATCTGTGAAAGGCTCGCTCGTAAATGACATCTTGACAAAGGAGGACTGCCTCCGTCTACATTATTACTCGATGTTATAACCCTTATACACACGCAGAACAAAGCAAACAAACTCGATTACTCGTACAATCGAAGTGTTTCTTTTCTTTGTCCAGGGCTTTTCGCCTAAATCAATTAGGTTTCTATAATCTAATAAAAAGAGCTGGTGCTCACTAAAGAATGGATTGAAAGGAATATATGTAAAGAGTAACTGAAGTGTAAATAAATGAAGATATGGAGTGCTGGGACACCCAATATGGTGTACGTACAGAAAATGGAGACAGATACTATTTCACTCCTCTGAAGGGTAGAGACAAAATCAAACCTAAAAAATGACTCTTTTCACTATTGGGGCTTTGGTTGTGTTACGGTAGTTTTATTCAGCAATTTGCTTATGAATAACTAGAGAATAAAACGAGTTCTCCTCTGATAAAATGATAGCTATGCTTAAAATTTAAATGAATTTCATATAAAATAAAATAAGGTTGACTGAAATAAGAATGAATATTGAATTACTGTTATTTAAGTAACACAATAGCTACCTTGCCTGTTAAATGTAACTAAATGATATCAGTAAAGAGAAATTGTAAATTCATATTATAAACAATAAACACTGCATACCGAAGAAAAATATCTAGTTAGTTAAATAAACGGAAATAATGATTAACTTTTCCAGATTATTTATTTCAATATAGCTTATAAATGTTCCTTATAAAATTAATAAAGGTATTGGAGGGGTGGTATATTATAATAAAGGTACTCGAGGGTCATATCTTATCCTGACATAGAACTGTTGTAATTTGGATTCTGTTATTTTGTCTCTCTGGAAAAAGATGAAAAATATAATAATAGTGTGGGGATATAACTTGAAAATGAGTGGCACATTCTTAAAGCATTGGAAGGTATAACATTAGGTCAAAGCAATGTGTTTATCAAATAATAAGTTATTTATTATTGGGAAGAACTACTTGAAGAGAATATATGTAATTATGAAAAAAACTTAAATATTGATCATTTGAAACTCGTAATTAATTAATAGAAGATTAAAATGACAATTTTATTTACAATTTATCATTCCTTTTTCTAATTCATAGAATAACGGAAGAATTCAATGTAAACATTAACATTAGGATGGGCCAGAAAATAACATTTTTGATGTTACTTTTGGTGAAGTATCGTAAAGTTGATATCACAAGTAAAAGAATGTTGGAGCTAGTAAAGAAAACGGACCAGAGTCCGTTTTCTTTACTAGCTTCATTTCTGGTCAGTTTTCTTTACTTGTTAAATTATTAATATTGAAACTATAACAGGAATTAGAAAAATATTTTGGAATCATAGATACCACATTAAAGGATTTAAGAAGAATTTATTTCAATTTTTCAAATACTTGTTCTTCAAAACCTTAAAATGAATCGTGAATAATATTTATGTGTATAATACACTAATTATGTATAATCATTAATATTATCATTTACTAGTACAGTACCTGTTGTTCAATCAGTGAGAGTTAAATTAATATAATGGAATTAAGATTATATTCAAATGCATACATATACACAATATATTTAATTTATCAAAAATATATTTTTTACTCTTTATGAACAAAATTTGCATATCTTTAATTAAAATTTTCATGTGACTGCCGTATCAATGATACTGCAGCAAATTATTTTTTCCCCAATTATTACTGTTTCTTTGATTTTTCTCTTATTTACATCAACTTTATGAAGCGCTGTTGATAGGATGACTATCTAACCCATTTTGTGACACACGGACAGACAGACGTACCCCAGGTAACAAAAAAATATCCCCGGGATATTCCGGGGAAATTCCCTGGGATTATTCCCTCGATATCCCCAGCGTTATCGAGGGGATGCCCTATTTTAATGTTTTTGCGATATGGGGATATCCCCAAATGATGGGATTTAAAGATATTATCTCTGAAATCTTCTCTCGTTTACAAGGGAAGGGCAAGTAATACCGAAATTATTATTATCTCGATAACAAGGGAATAAAATTGGGATAGTGAGGGGTTTTCCCTCAATATCGAGGGGATCAAATGGGAATATTCCCTGAATATTCCCTGGAGGTAGGATATAGGAGGTAGGATATAAAAATAAGAATACCAAAATTAATATTTCCTAGCATATACTGCATTTGTACGTGTACGTTTGACTTTACATGAATTAGTTGAATGAAACATATTGGTATATACAAATTAAATGGAAAGAAATGGAGAAAGAAATGAAGTGATGTTTCCGGGTCTCGAACCACCACATTGTTGACTTCTGCTTGCGACGCTAACCATTCGACCATCCTGGACACAATAGAAGTAGGATTTTTAATGAACTTTATGCAATATGATAACTCAAGTTTATCTTTAGGTTATCATCGATAAATGTAGTTTCATATTTCATAGATTATATTATTTCTTTTTTTCTTCTATAATCGTTTCTTTTATAATTTTTAGGGATCAACTATTTTTCACTAATTCCTGGAATATTCCTTCGATATCCTTAGGGGATCAACAATTTTTCAATAATTCTTGGAATATTCTCTCGATATCGATAGGGAATCAACTAATTTTCACTAATTCCTGGAATATTCCCTCGATATCAGAAAGGGATCAACTAGTTTTCATTAATTACTGGAATATTCCCATGATATCATTATGGGATCAACTAATTTTCATTTAATCCTGGAATATTTCCTTGATATCGTTAGTGGGTGAAGTAATTTTCACTAATCCTTGGAATGTTCCCTCGACCTCGTTTGGGATCACCTAATTATCACTAATTCCTGGAATATTCCCTCGATATCGTTAGGGGTTCAACTAATTTCACTAATTCCTGGGATATTCCCTCGATATCGTTAGGGGATCAACTTATTTTCAGTAATTCCTGGAATATTCCCTCGATATCGATAGTGATCAACTAATTTTCACTAATTTCTGGAATATTCCCTCGATATCGGTAGGGATCAACTAATTTTCACTAATTCCTGGAATATTCCCTCGATTTCGTTAGGGGATCAACTAATTTTCACTAATCCCTGGAATATTCTCTCGATATCATTTTACGATAGCGGATAATGAAGGAATATATAGATATCGAGGGAATATTCCGGGAATATCTCAATGTTACCTGGGACGCGGCTCTTATTATAGTAAGAACAAGTTAAGAATAACATGTTCTCAATTGCATCACTATCAATATTTGTGTAATTTAACTTTCAACACTTTGGTTCATGCCCTCAGATTTAAATGAAGTTATTAATTGAATAATAACGATAATATTATAATTATATCATATACATAGAGTCACAGAGCATAAAAATTTCATGACAGAGGTTACAAATAGTTCTTTATAAATTAACACTGTAGATTACAAATAATTTCTAATTCAGATATAGTAAAAATTATTTATTCCACTCATATAAGATTTGTTATTCATGCTACCACCTGTTGACATATTTAGCCTAATTTTTTCAGAATATTATTCATAGCGTGACAGACCACAGACAGACAGACAAATACAGATAAAGAAACTATTTATGGAGGGTGATAGATATAGATAAGGTTTTATATTTATAAAAACTAAAGGAAAATTTATATTAAAACTAAAGGAAACTATGTTGTTTTTCATCAATATGTGTACGGTTATTATGGATGCGTATTCGAGCGATTTTTCGCACTGATGATATCGTCAAAACTGATCGTCAGTGCGAGGCGGTTAAACAGTACGTGATTTCTGATCGTCAGTATGTTTCTGCCCAATTAATATTGAGGTCTAAACTATGTTATTTGAGGTCATGTTCGGGAGGAATTAAAAACCTACTTGTGTGTCTCTGAAATAGTAGACGCGACGCTAATTAGATTATTATTTTCACTGCACAAAATTTTTGAAATACCTAAATAGAAATATAAAGCGAACATTTTTTATATAACTATTCAAGGATATTCAATTTTATTGAAAAAATTGTTCAGAGTAACAACCAATTCAAGACTTTATATAATAAATATATATTATAAATAATTAAATGATATCTGTATTATTCCTGATAGTATCTAATAATATATTTCCAAAACGCATGGGTAAACAGTAACAGCAATCGAAAGTAAGAGAATTAAACACAAAAATTACCGAATCTGTCGCTAGTCGCATGAAAAAATCCAACTCATTTGATCGCTGAAGATGTTCTGACGACTTCGTACTTATTCTGACGACTAAATCGCTGCCACTGTAACCACTCCCATTGCAAAGCATGAGTTTGATTTTCATCCGATTTCATCAGAAGTCGTCAGTGCGAATAATCGCTTGAATACGCATCCATAGTAACCGTACCCTGAGCCACACACCATATAGTGACATAGACTCATAGAGTATATAAATTTTATGGCAGAGGTTGTAAAGAGTATTGTAGACTTTAAATAACTTCTAATTCAGTTAATAAATTAATTTGTTAAACTCATATGATAATTGGTATCATGATACCATTTGTAAACATTCTTATCCTAATTTCTGAATATTACTCAAAGCGTGACAGACCACAGACAGACAGACAGACAGAAAAATACAGATAAGGAAACTATTTATTGTGTGAAAGATTCCATATGAAAATTCTGAAGTTTGCACGAAACCCCCTTTTTTTAGGAGTTTCATACAGGAGGTTTCTTCTATACATAAACAAGTAGAGAGGTTTAAATATATGCATAAGCATTTACGACGTATTATTATATTAATTACGGAAGATATTCAAACAAATTACCATGTATTAGCAATACCTTCATATCGACAAAGTAGCAGCTCTACTTTATATAGTGACGTGAAAAATATCTAATTATCAGACTATTGAAATTTATTTAAAATTCTATTCATTGATATATTAAATCTATCAAATAACATATTAGCTTTTAGTACTTTTCTATTTAATAGATGATGATTTAGTTGGATGTGTTATTATGGGTATATGCAAATAAAGTTACTGCACTTCTTCATATGTACATTATGGATCTAGGCTGATTTTCCGAAAACTAATTTTCCGAAAAATAATGTTCCGAAAAATAATTTTCCGAAATCAAATTCGCCAAACTGAATTCTTCGAATACGAGTTTGCCAAATCCCAAATTTGGAGAAAACTGATTTGCCGAAATAAGGATTAGCCGAAAGACAAATTTACCGAAAGACGAATTTGTCGAAAGTCGAATTTAATTTTAATTTAAAAAAATTCAGTAGAACTTGTCGTTTTTATCATTAAATTTTATACATCAAAAAAAATTCTGATATGAATACTATTACTATAAAATGTTTTCAATTTCATATATCTAACTGTATACTATGTGACACACAAAAAAGTGTACCTAACCATAAATTAGTTTAAACTTTAAAGATTATATTTATAAGTAGTTAAAAAATAGTGTTCAAGTAAAATTTAAAATTAAATATTTTATATAATTTTATATTTTATTATACATTCTATATACCACCATCATTGCTCAAGATTCGTAGACCGACAATTTGGCCCGCCGACAATTGGGCCTCAGAAATTGGGCTCCAAGACAATTGAGCCCTGAAAAAATTGGGGCAGCAGACACAATAAGGAAGTGTTACTTTGTTATTAGTAGGGGTTTTACAATATTATCTTTGAAATAAGCTTTATTTTCTCATGAAAAATTCTCCATATTCTCTAAATATATTCTTTTATACTCTGAAATACGGTTTATATTCTCTAAAAATAGGCTCAATATTCTTTTTATTCACAATTTATACAAGTGCTGTAATTCGATTGATAAATCTGATAAAGGATCTATATTAGTAAGTTTAAATCATATTTGGAAGCTAATCTCATGTTTCGGTGTAATGGAAATCTTTGAAGAGTTTAAATAAGTCGTATTACTTGAATCAAGTAATATTGATCTAATGTGTAGTGTATATGTCTGACAAAGTTCAGTCACAGTAATATTTCAATAAAATGGATAAATTTTAAAGGTTATTCGTTTTGAAAGTTAGAAAAATTGAACAGTTGTTGGCATGAAATGAGATTACGAGAATACATTTTATAATATTTATATATAACACTTTGCAATATTGAACACTGAACAGGTTTCGACAAATTCAAATTAACTTTAATTCGATTTCATTGTTCAAAAGTTTCAGCATGTCTAATTGGTGGGTAACAGTCTTCTAAAATACATACATTCTTATTTGTTATTGTTTCTTCTATCGTTTCATCTTCTATAATACCTATATTCTCATTTTCTATTGGCTACATCCAAACTCATTCATTACACAGGAGTTCACTATAGAGTATTTCTACTGTATCTAGGTTTTTTTTTGCTTACTTGGCGTAACTCTGAAAAAAAATATAATCATTTCATAAAAAAATAGTGAATAGTATTTATTCTTGAAAAGAATATGTTCTAATAAAAATATTATACCTTTCATATGGAGAATATATTTTTCATAATGAGAGTAAACTTTTCATAACTAGAATATTTTTTTTCATATTTTGTCACTAATATTATTTAAAAATTATATTTATATTTTGACTTTTGAAAGATTATTTTCCCTTAATCAGAATATGTGTAATTGTGTATCCATTATACATACTTGCATTCGAATATAATTTAGATTCAATAACAGGTACTCTACTAGTATAACTTAAAATCTACAGAGATTGATTCAGTTATGCATACGCTATTCTATTAATATATGTGTTTCTCTCCTATGTGCACTTGATTAATTAATTACGGTGGTAGAATGGATACAGTGAAAAATCTAATTCTAATTTCACTTGAACTCTATTTTTTATTTACTTATAAATACAATATTTTTATTAATTAAAAATTGGTTACACTTTTTTGTGCCCCGCTCTGTATATCACATATTAATGTATTACTCGAACAAATTTATTTGTGCAAGTGATACAATCGTGGAAGCCTGATAGTAGGGATAGGTAGTAAGTTAAAGATTGGTAGTAAGGTAAAGATTGGTAGTAAGTTAAAGATTGGTAGTAAGGTAAAGATTGGTAGTAAGTTAAAGATTGGTAGTAAGTTAAAGATTGGTAGTAAGTTAAAGATTGGTAGTAAGATAAAGATTGGTAGTAAGTTAAAGATTGGTAGTAAGTTAAAGATTGGTAGTAAGTTAAAGATTGGTAGTAAGTTAAAGATTGGTAGTAAGTTAAAGATTGGTAGTAAGTTAAAGATTGGTAGTAAGTTAAAGATTGGTAGTAAGTTAAAGATTGGTAGTAAGTTAAAGATTGGTAGTAAGTTAAAGATTGGTAGTAAGATAAAGATTGGTAGTAAGTTAAAGATTGGTAGTAAGTTAAAGATTGGTAGTAAGGTAAAGATTGGTAGTAAGGTAAAGATTGGTAGTAAGGTAAAGATTGGTAGTAAGTTAAAGATTGGTAGTAAGTTAAAGATTGGTAGTAAGGTAAAGATTGGTAGTAAGGTAAAGATTGGTAGTAAGGTAAAGATTGGTAGTAAGGTAAAGATTGGTAGTAAGGTAAAGATTGGTAGTAAGTTAAAGATTGGTAGTAAGGTAAAGATTGGTAGTAAGGTAAGAATAGGTAGGTAGGTAGTAACTTAGACAAAGGATCATTTAGTGGTACACATATTAACAGTTACAATGATTAACAGAAAAGGATCATTTAGCGTTATTAAGGGTTATTGTTTCGTTTCATTTCGGTAAACTTTATGTAATTGTTTGTTTAGTTACATTTTGTTACCAATACGGACTTCAGTAAATTTGTCTTTCGGCAAATCCGTTTTCCACCAATTTGGGTTTCGACAAACTCGTATTCGGAGAATCCGTTTCGGCGAATTAAGATTCGGTAAATTTGGTTTCAGCAAATTCGTTTTCGGCAAATCCGCCGGATACCGTACATCATATAATTTATTATCAGTAATTTACCATCTATGTATCACCACTATTGTCATAAATCATTATCGAATACATACATACGATACACCACTATGGAAGATAATTAGATCGTAATTCATCGGATATTAGCATTTGCTATTCCAGTTAAGAGAAAATCATTAGTACCTTTTTCAAAATAAAATGATCCATAAACTGAAGATGAATTTTACGTTGACGTTGGTTGATAATTGTGTACAGCTTCTTCTGTGGGCCACACTTCAAACTAAAGCCAAGTGAAACCTACCAACACCCTCCTATGGGAAATCTCATCATTACACTCAATCTGACGCTTTGAGTAACCATTTTGTTCAGTGTATTCACTCGAGCAAAATAATTTGAAGGGGCGAACACCATGCCACCAGATGAGACTTGGCCTGATCACTTCTTTTACTGCACTTGAGAATAAATTGAAATGTGTACACAAATTAAACAAATCACAAATGATACATTTGCTTTATCATAATAGATAGGGAGAATATATAAAAGCAGACTATCATTTCTAGTGATAAGATTTGTGTGCATTTATAATGAGACGAAATAAGACTCCTATTTATTTAAGTCAGTCACTCTCAAACAAAAAGATAACAAATGTAACGTAGTACCTCTCCAAATTGCAGATATCGTTATATAATTAGATAAAAGCGATTTTTTAATGAATGCTCTATATATACAATCAATACATTTTTCATTATTTTTTATTATGTTCACATCAATTTAATACTTTTATACTTGTAATGATGCATCTAAATGAACACCTACAAAAATGGTGACTAGAATATCCCATAACAATAGTGCTATAACAAAGAAATAGTTCTTAAATTGGATGGCAAATGTTTAGTTATTACTTATTAGCAATAACAACTAAACTAAATACTAACAAAATAATATTGATTAAAGTAAGCGCTCTAAACCACTATAGTTGATGCAAGGATTACAAGATCAGTGATCGTGTTCCTGTGTTCGCAATACCCCCCCCCCCTCTCCCTCCTACCGATCAGTCAAAGGCAGAGTGTCAAATTAATTTGTAAAGAAGTTACCACCAGACGCATTAACTGTGTCCGTGTAAGAGGAAGCCTGTCCTTTGTTGTAACCTCACACTTTCTAACGCTATTATCCTCCCTGGTAACTGTAGCACCTAGTCCCTAGTCCTCACTAGACTAATGCAGAGACAACTAACAACTGATAGAGTGTTTTTGTAGCTGTTTGAGGCAATGATAGCACTCTCTCAACCCTGTCTTTACCTTCAGAATCTCCCTGTCACACAAAAGATGGCGACTAAGCCAGTGGCAGTGAGTAAGAAACACACTTTCAATGGCTAGATCTTATCTGATATCTCCTCAAACCACTAAATTCCTGTGCATTTTAGTTGCTGTCAGCATCACTAGGCATTTAGTGTTGATGAAGTGGTGGTGCAGTGTACAACCTAAAGAATGGCTAAAATTCTAAATTTACCTCCTGCAGTTATTACTTGAGCTAGAAAATCACTTGTATGACTTTTCAGCAGAGGGAAAAATCTTTACTCTTACCAAAGAGTTTTCTTTGAGTTTACACTCAATTATTATACTCTCGCAGTCCCCAATTAAAAACGACTATTTTGTTTATTTTCAGTGTGAAAAGTAACTTAGCTCACGATAAAATAATTCACGCCTTTGCACCCAACATACACAAATGAAATAACTAAATTGTTTTGAATCGTTATGCCTTTACTCTCTATAGTTCTTATGATTGTCGTGAGACTTAACAGGTAGACTGGGAAATATAGAATATAGATTAGGGTTGATTATTTATTTCAATTAAAATTAAGTTTATATCAACTAAGGTGGAATATATCGGGGTGGAATATACTGGGATGGAATATATCGGGGTGGAATATACTGGGATGGAATATATCGGGGTGGAATATACTGGGATGGAATATATCGGGGTGGAATATACTGGGATGGAATATATCGGGGTGGAATATACTGGGATGGAATATATCGGGGTGGAATATATAGGGGTGGAATATATCAGCCGCCGCATATAACTTATTATTCATTTTTCAAAATAACTATTTTAATTATATTACCCTCTTCTTGAATTTGATTTTTTTTGTGCATTCTATTCAGTAAATTAAGAAATATTTATATGAATTTTAATTAAAGTCTTTAAATCAAATTATTTCTATTGTGCAACGAGAAAATGAACTAACAAATATTAACTAACAGTTCATTATTTGATCATCTCACTTGAACCAAAGCGTTTTACAACATGTATAATGGATGCAAAATGATCAAACCTCTGTGTGGAGATTGGTGCCTTTAAGGTGCCAACACCGTGCAATACACACTGGTGGTATTCACTAGTTAGGTAACTGATTAGACAATGGAACTAATGATATACAAATGTAAATGAGAGTAACAATATAAATTATAGTAATATTGCCAATTATAGTATTAATGCAAATGATAAAACTATGTAAACTAGATAACGGGCACTTTTATACCGCATACCTTCTCCGCCGCTTATAAATGACCTTAGCCATCCAATTATTTGCCTTGAGTTATAAATGACCTTAACCTTCAACCAAATTGCTCCCAAAATCTAATAAAATAGTACCTGGATAATGACCAATATTTGGGTGAATGTTTTTTGAGTTATGCGAGTAACAATATTACATATAAATAAATGCCGCCTACAACATAACTTTCTGCAATCTGAGAATGTAATAATAGAGCTCGGACTGAGATGGTTATTATTAAAATAGATCGCATTTTCTATCAATAGAGTTTTCAAGTATTTTATATTCACTGCTTAATTATTTTACATTAATATAAATCGCATAAGAAAATTGTTTTCATATTGTTTAGAGTTTGAAAATAATATAATAGAAAAATGGTAAACTCCTAGTTTATTTGACCCTTGGATAGGGTCAAATAAACTAGGAAGCAGGTATATAATATAAAGGGATATTAAAATCTAAATTATATTTAAATATATTGATTGAGATTAAACATCCGTAAACAAGACTGTTCTTATTTGCAAAATTTGGTAAATTTACCTTCAGTTGACATTTTTGAATGATGGAAAATATTTTAAAAGTTCATATTTTTTTTCAATCATAAGACATTCTCTTGAATAGTTGATTGGTATTATAGATACATATTACATTCAAATAATATTTTATTTTCATTTAAATTTAAATTGTAAAAATCATAATAGCATAATAGTTATTTGACAACTGTCATAATATTTATTTACCCGTTTCCTAGTTTAGTTGACCCCTGGACAGGGTCAACTAAACTAGGAGTTTACCAGAAAAATATTAGCATGTTCTTGGTCAGTTAATTCTATTCCTAATAAATATTACACAATATACTTAATAAAGAGCATGTTATAATGTCTAATAGATAATAACCATCATTTTAAATAAGAGGTAAGAAAAAGAATTGAAAACAGCCCCGAAGATGAATATTAAAATATATTTTTTATTTAGTTACTTAGTTAGTACTAGTTTTTTTGAAATATTTCATATTAACTAAGTATTATCAATATGTGGAATTGGCAAGCTTTGGTATTGATGGGACAATAATTCGGAAAACATTTCTATAATGCTCCAATCTTATAATTGATACTTTTCATATATCTATATTTTTTTATCTCCATTTTACATCTAAACATTTTATATCTGAACATTTTACATCTAAACATTTTACATCTAAACATTTTATATCTAAACATTTTACATCTAAACATTTTATATCTGAACATTTTACATCTAAACATTTTACATCTAAACATTTTACATCTAAACATTTTATATCTAAACATTTTACATCTAAACATTTTATATCTGAACATTTTACATCTAAACATTTTATATCTAAACATTTTATATCTGAACATTTTACATCTAAACATTTTACATCTAAACATTTTATATCTGAACATTTTACATCTAAACATTTTATATCTAAACATTTTACATCTAAACATTTTATATCTGAACATTTTACATCTAACCATTTTACATCTAAACATTTTACATCTAAACATTTTATATCTAAACATTTTACATCTAAACATTTTATATCTGAACATTTTACATCTAAACATTTTATATCTAAACATTTTATATCTAAAATTTTTATATATATACATTTTATATATATACATTTTATATATATACATTTTATATATATACATTTTATATATATACATTTTATATATATACATTTCATTTCCTTCATATGCATTTGTTCCGCGTTTTTTCCGATTTACACAATCTCGAAAATGTGCTGCGCATTTTAAACCCATTCAATGCCCCAATTCCCTATCGTGCATTAACACCTTCATTTTATTTATTCTGAAACTAAACTACACAACGGTAGTTATGTAGAGTGTTGAGAAATAATCCTTATTTATGTATAAATATATGAAAATCACTTTGAAAAATTAAACAAAGATGAATAAAGGTAAAGCAGAAATAAATGTCAATTACCTTGAAACTCTCAACTTAAATGGCAGTTTTACCCGCTAGTTTGTTGTACTGCACACTTCATGATTTTCTAATGACCTGGCACGATTAATTATATTTTCAATGTTCGGGGGCGTCACGTCCCTTATACACTAGTATTAGTATTTCATTTAATATTAAATAAATGAAGGTATTAACACACGCTCGGCATTGAGGGGTTAAATGGGTTTTAAAACGCGCATCGCATTCTCGAGAATGTGCAAATCGGGAAATTGCGCGGAACATATATATTAGCAGATTCAAGTTATTTTCTCGCGTACGTAGTCTTTCTTTTAAGTCCATTGTTAGTATTTTTATGTTGTAAAGGTGGTGTAGAGTGACAGAGGCTGCAGACAGTGATAATATTGTAAGTATTTTAAACTCAAAGCAACAAATTTGTTTCCTTGAAGACTTTACAATAGCGGAAAAGATTCCCGAAGTCAGAGTCCCATTTTAGTTATGAAAGTCTCTTCAATTTCGACAGTTGGTCTTATTTTGTGTAGTTAATTAGGGAAAAGTGCTCCTCTTTTGTTACTTTCAATCACCTAAAATGGCAGCTTTTTAGCAAATGAAAACACAGACGTGCAGACTGTAATCTTGGTAAAGCCCCTCCAGTGCAAAGACTTGCATCCCATACAAGTTTAGGGGGGCGACGGTCCCTAAATTGTATTGGAATACTCTGCACAATGTGTCCTGATTGTCTAATAACTGTACTTCATCTCTCCAAAGCCCCCCCAACTAAACAACTCACAGTGAACTTTTCTGCCAATAACTAAGTGCTGAGAAATTAACTCGCACTTTCGCACCAGAGAGAACTTGGTTGATTTTTGCAGTTTTTGTTGCGTGTTTTTAATCACAATAATTTTGGAAGGGAAAAGCTGACTGTTTGTCTGTGAGGGAGGCAGGCGTTACCTCAGAGAGGCTATTAGGCCTCTTCGTGTGTATTCTCTGGCGGCACTGCTAATCACCCCCTGCTCTAATGGGGGTCGTTAGTCACCCTCCTCCCCCCACTAAATTACCCATCATTTATTTCCACAGGGAAAAGCCTAATATCTTGACAGCACTATTACATACCATATACATTATATTATTAATTAGTATATGTGACTGACTGTTTTCTAATCTTACTCCAAAAAAATATTTAGTAATTTAATCATATCGACTAGAAAATAGCATAGAATTTGCGTGTTATATTATCAATCTATGTATTGTCCTCTCACAGAGCATTACTGATGGCAGTAATTATATTGTTGGGAAGAATCTTGATGATATTATACATTATAATTCGTCAATTTATTGGCCACTTGCCCTCTCACTTGGAGAAAATTACTTGCATTTTTTTTTTTTTTTTTTCTTCACATTTTAGCCTTCTGAAATATTTAAGAGGCGATTGCGAGTAAGTCGAACAGTTGCCAATATCTATAATGCAATGAGAAAAACTGATTACAATGTAATAAAGAAATATTGTAATCGTAATTATTTTAATATTATATTATAATTATCATCTAAATAACAATAAATTAAGTAAGTTTATTTCTAAATATGTGTTTCATATCTCTTTGTCGCTGTTGCCTTTTTGCTCTCTAGACTGAAAAACACATACAAAATAAAATAAGAAATTGAATTTATTTACATTGTGTTCCAACTATACCATGCAATACCGATAATACCAGTTAAATTATTAGTAATTATAATTGAAATTTGAATTAACAAAAAAAAATTGAGTCAAAAAAATCCCCAATATGCATATTGTTGTCCCTGCTGATTGTTCTTCCTAATTACAATAGGGATGTTAAATTCTTAAATAAGTGATGCACATATAACTAAGATTCCACATTTTTTCATAGAGCTAATACCCGTAGGGTCTAGGAAAAAAAAAACAGGAGGAAAAAAAAAACGGAGGAAAAAAGCCCCCCGGCGGAAAATATCCCCCGGAAATAATCCCCTGAGGAAGAAATCCCCCTGTAAAACATCCAACGAAGAAAGAATATCCCCAAGTCAAAAATAGAATATGTAATATTTAATTGCATCCATTTTTTCCTGAAATACCTACAAAAAGAGGAAAAAGACAATATCAGAAAGAAAAACATGTACTTACATATAGTATCAAATTACAACAGTTTGAATTTATAAATAGGAAATTTTTAGACTGTAGCTATCTAATGTCACATAAAATATGAAAATTATAAATACGCTATACAAAACTGAAAGCTTAAATTGTATGTTAAGGCCTAATTGTTGTAGTCTATGATACTCTTATAATATTAGTCTGCGAAAAAGAAGCCTATTTAAAAGGGTTGTAGTTTTTTAACTATTATTGATAGAAGATTGAAGTAGGTTCTATTTTAAAGATAAGAATTCCAAGTTTTATTTCATAATAAATTTAGTATTACGCACCACCACCAGTTTTAATGAACTCATCAATACGAAAAACGTTTTTTTATACCATTCTGTATAGAGATAGTAGCATGGATCCGCAAAAAAGTAGCCGATTTAAAATAGTCCTAGATTGAAATAGATTTCATTTGAAAGAATAGAATCTAAAATTTACTTAGATGTCATTTATACGTAAAGGGGATATTTAGGCACATCTTTAGAACATCAATTTCATTAGCTGTTTATTATTTCAAGAAAGGCACAACTAACAGTGGAATAGAGAAAACTTATCCTAGCTGAGATGTTTAAAATGGATCCGTGATGACTGCGATAATTTATTGAATTAGGCAAGATGTGGAACATCATTATCAGTATTATTTAAAATAAAAGTTGAGTGAAATTACTTTAAGTGATATGTCCACAGTACTGTTCACAATTTAAATAAAGGAAATACTGGCCATGAAAAAACAGCAGGGACAGAAACATCATTAACATGGTTAGACAAACTTAATTAGCAATGAGATTAAATCAAATTATGAGATAAAACTTGGAATTCTTATCTTAAAATGAAACCGATTCTGATCTTCTAGCAACAATAGTTTACAAATTACAATCCTTTTAGATCGTCTACTTTTTTGTGGAACCCTGTTAGCTATATTCGTCATATTTTTCTACAGCCCAAATATGTTTTGCGGAGGGATTTTATCCGGGGGGATTTTTTTCCGCGGGAGATTTTTTTTCCGCATACCATCCCCGTAAACGTTTCCCAAAGCACATTTATTTATCTGCGCGTAAATTCATTATTACTAGCGGGACCCCGTAGAAATTCCACGGCATTGAGAAATCAACAAATAAATTTCGGTCTAATAAAAAATAAATTCAATGTAATAAATTATTCAAGTGGCTACAGTTCATTTCATCCATTGAATATCATCACCGTACAACCTTTTACCTAAATTAAGTTAAATTTTTTGTTATTCCTACTTCCCCCCCCCCCGCACACCTCCCACCTCCCACAGCCTACAATCCTACCTTCACTTCCCTCACTTCAACTTCCCTACCTGCAATCCCTCCAATTTCACTTCCACCACCCTCACTTCCCCCACATACACTTCCCCATCTTCATTTCCCCCACCTAAACTTCTCCCACCTTCACTTCTTTCAGCGAAACCACTCTTTTCTATACACAACCATAGTAAGTATAGAAAGTGACCCAAGTATTCACTGCCATTGAATATAGTAAGTATTTTGTAAAATATGTCACCAATATCATGCAAATTCTCCTACTGGAATTATTAACATGTATAATCATGCAAATTCAATGGCAGTGGATACATTTTTGGTGGACACGCTGATAACGCCATTTATTGGAAATTATCGTAAGTAACTATAATGAAAGGTCAATTTTATCTGAGAATTCAGAAGAAATATTTAATACATTTAACTTATCAATGTTTATATATCATATTATTTTACAATATTTCATATAAAAAGATTCACTCCACTCTGTGAAAGAAAATGAGTTTATTATATAATGCTGTAGTTAATGTAGAACTTAAGGTTTGTTGTAGAACTTAAAGTTTGCTGTAGAACTTATTGTAGAACTTAAGGTTTACTGTAGAACTAAAGGTTTACTGTAGAACTAAAGGTTTGCTGTAGAACTTAAGGTTTGTTGTAGAACTTAAGGTTTGCTGTAGAACTTATTGTAGAACTTAAGGTTTACTGTAGAACTAAAGGTTTACTGTAGAACTAAAGGTTTGCTGTAGAACTTAAGGTTTACTGTAGAACTAAAGGTTTGCTGTAGAACTTAAGGTTTGTTGTAGAACTTAAGGTTTGTTATAGAACTTGAAATTTGCTGTAGAACTTAAGGTTTACTGTAGAACTAAAGGCTTACTGTAGAACGTAAGGTTTACTGTAGAACTTAAGGTTTGCTGTAGAACTTAAGGTTTACTGTAGAACTAAAGGTTTACTGTAGAACTTAAGGTTTACTGTAGAACTTAAGGTTTACTGCAGAACTTAAGGTTTACTGTAGAACTTAAGGTTTACTGTAGAACTTAAGGTTTACTGTAGAACTTAAGGTTTACTGCAGAACTTAAGGTTTACTGTAGAACTTAAGGTTTACTGTAGAACTTAAGGTTTACTGTAGAACTTAAGGTTTACTGTAGAACTTAAGGTTTACTGTAGAACTTAAGGTTTACTGCAGAACTTAAGGTTTACTGTAGAACTTAAGGTTTACTGTAGAACTTAAGGTTTACTGTAGAACTAAAGGCTTACTGTAGAACTTAAGGTTTACTGTAGAACTTAAGGTTTACTGTAGAACTAAAGGCTTACTGTAGAACTTAAGGTTTACTGTAGAACTTAAGGTTTACTGTAGAACTTAAGGTTTACTGTAGAACTTAAGGTTTACTGTAGAAGTTAAGGTTTACTGTAGAACTTAAGGTTTACTGTAGAAGTTAAGGTTTACTGCAGAACTTAAGGTTTACTGTAGAACTTAAGGTTTACTGTAGAAGTTAAGGTTTACTGTAGAACTTAAGGTTTACTGTAGAAGTTAAGGTTTACTGCAGAACTTAAGGTTTACTGTAGAACTTAAGGTTTACTGTAGAAGTTAAGGTTTACTGTAGAACTTAAGGTTTACTGTAGAAGTTAAGGTTTACTGCAGAACTTAAGGTTTACTGTAGAAGTTGAGGTTTACTGTAGAACTTCAAAATGTGCTTTAAATAACCTTTTACAATAGAAAGTCAGGTTTATATGTTAGTTAAGAGTCATTTGAGTGTTTCATTGTAGGTACAACCGTACAATAGGTTAGTACCAAACTGATAACTTACATTTCCAACTTTCAATAAGCCAACTTATAAGTACCAAGCTGCCAAACTGGTACCTACATATAGGTATTTGAAAAAATTGATTTTAACAAATTTCATTCAAACTTGGGTAAATTACGAATTATCGGTCAGTTTTACATCTTCAGTCATATAAGAAAAAACTATATTTTTATAGTGATTTTATTTTAATTGGTATCCATGATACCTGTAGGTATCACGGATACCAATTAAAATAAAATTACAATATTTATATCGTTTTTTCTTATATGACCGAAGATGTGAAACTGACCGATAATTCGTAATTTACCCTAGGTACCTCTGGAGAGAAAAAAATGCATTCATAATTTTCGGACATAGCCTAGCTATGTCCAAAAGATTGAAATAATTTTTTTTATACAAATATTATGTACATTTTTTCTCGATAATATTATGTAGATAATTTTTCCTATGGAATTTATTGCATTATACCATCCATAACACGACACAGATATGGTATATTTAAAGAAAACATTACGTGACACGCAAGTATTCCATGTACATTATAAATCTATAGGGTTAATAGTTGATTATAACTCAACTATTTTAACATGGATGTAATTTGTACCACTTACTAAAGGTGATCTATACTGAAAGCTAACCAAACATATTGTATATTGACGTATTCTATCTATTTAGTTGGCCACACCTATAGGTATAATTCTCACTTTTACAATACCATATGTGACGTCATTTGCTTACATCGTTTCAGACGTTTCTGGAGACTAGATCAACTCGAAACTTAGTATACTTGTCTATCTATGTATTTACAATGCTCTTAACTAACTCTTTCCTCACATATCTTTTCACATTATTAGGTTGCAAGCAATTTAAAACATTGACATTATTACCGGAGTGATGGGAGCAAGTAAAGATAACGAACCAGAAATGAACCAAGTAAAGACAACTAACCAGAAATGAACCAAGTAAAGACAACGAACCAGAAATGAACCAAGTAAAGACAACGAACCAGAAATGAACCAAGTAAAGACAACGAACCAGAAATGAACCAAGTAAAGACAACGAACCAGAAATGAACCAAGTAAAGACAACTAACCAGAAATGAACCAAGTAAAGACAACGAACCAGAAATGAACCAAGTAAAGACAACGAACCAGAAATGAACCAAGTAAAGACAACGAACCAGAAATGAACCAAGTAAAGACAACTAACCAGAAATGAACCAAGTAAAGACAACGAACCAGAAATGAACCAAGTAAAGACAACGAACCAGAAATGAACCAAGTAAAGACAACTAACCAGAAATGAACCAAGTAAAGACAACGAACCAGAAATGAACCAATTAAAGACAACGAACCAGAAATGAACCAAGTAAAGCCAACTAACCAGAAATGAACCAAGTAAAGACAACGAACCAGAAATGAACCAAATAAAGATAACGAACCAGAAATGAACCAAATAAAGATAACGAACCAGAAATGAATCAAATAAAGATAACGAACCAGAAATGAACCAAATAAAGATAACGAACCAGAAATATGCTAATTGAAAGAATTGATTTCGTAACAGTATTGAAATTTTAGTCTCGAAACATTCGGTCTCAGAATGAATGAAGAATATTTAGAAAATCCCAACTCAATGGCCGTTTTGTAGTTTTTTGTATCCCCCAGTTTGTTCTACTGCACACTTCATGATTTTCTAATGAAGGCACGCCCAGCTATACATCTAACTGATGAGTTTCTAATTTATACATCAGAAAGAAATTCCGAGACCGAATTTTCTGCTCAAATCTCATGATAAAAAATACCAAAACATTTCAAAATTACTAATGTTACATAATATTTTACAACGGTTAATGATGTTATCCGCTTTTAATTTATACACTTAACATAGTAGTATCATAATTTCAACTTTTTCTTTTATGTATTGTTCTTTGATATAATCATTATAAAATGAGACCAAATTTACTATGGACCCTACAGCTAGTTACAAACAGTGATGGAGAGTGATGAGTGAATGGTGAGAGATAGTGATGTGGCGGTGATTGTTCCATCACACTGCCATGCACTCTACCCACTCTTATAGTCACCATTTTATTGCTAATCCAATGGAGGGACAAAGGAAACTGTGGGAACGGAGGGGTGGAGGGATGTGGAGGGATACGGAGGGGTGGAGGGATGTGGAGGGAAACGGAGGGGTGGAGGGATGTGGAGGGAAACGGAGGGGTGGAGGGATGTGGAGTGAAACGGAGGGGTGGAGGGATGTGGAGGGAAACGGAGGGGTTGAGGGATATGGAGGGAAACGGATGGGTTGAGGGATGTGGAGGGAAACGGAGGGGTGGAGGGATGTGGAGGGAAACGTAGGGGGGAAGGGATGTGGAGGGAAACGGAGGGGTGGAGGGATGTGGAGGGAAACGGAGGGGTGGAGGGATGTGGAGTGAAACGGAGGGGTGGAGGGATGTGGAGGGAAACGGAGGGGTTGAGGGATATGGAGGGAAACGGATGGGTTGAGGGATGTGGATGGAAACGGAGGGGTGGAGGGATGTGGAGGGAAACGTAGGGGGGAAGGGATGTGGAGGGAAACGTAGTGGTGGAGGGATGTGGAGGGAAACGGAGGGGTGGAGGGATGTGGAGGGAAACGGAGGGGTTGAGGGATGTGGAGGGAAACGGATGGGTTGAGGGATGTGGAGGAAAACGGAGGGGTGGAGGGATGTGGAGGGAAACGTAGGGGGGAGGGATGTGGAGGGAAACGGAGGGGTGGAGGGATGTGGAGGGAGGGATGTGGAGGGATAGATGCGGAGGAATATAGAGGGTTGGGGATGTGGAGGTAAACAAAGGGGTGGGGGGAGGAGGATGTGGAGAGAAACAGATGGTTGGAGGGATGTGGAGGGAGGGATCATCAACTTTTGTGATATTGAAAAGGTATTAATATCTTCATCATGTCTAGATGTATGGCGAAAATAGTTCATCATGTCTAGATGTATGGCTAAAATAGTTCATCATGTCTAGATGTATGGCTAAAATAGTTCATCATGTCTAGATGTATGGCTAAAATAGTTCATCATGTCTAGATGTATGGCTAAAATAGTTCATCATGTCTAGATGTATGGCTAAAATAGTTCATCATGTCTAGATGTATGGCTAAAATAGTTCATCATGTCTAGATGTATGGCTAAAATAGTTCATCATGTCTAGATGTATGGCTAAAATAGTTCATCATGTCTAGATGTATGGCTAAAATAGTTCATCATGTCTAGATGTATGGCTAAAATAGTTCATCATGTCTAGATGTATGGCTAAAATAGTTCATCATGTCTAGATGTATGGCTAAAATAGTTCATCATGTCTAGATGTATGGCTAAAAT
Source organism: Caprella mutica (assembly GCA_947561585.1). Classification (NCBI taxonomy): domain Eukaryota; kingdom Metazoa; phylum Arthropoda; class Malacostraca; order Amphipoda; family Caprellidae; genus Caprella; species Caprella mutica. The sequence continues at coordinate 71,995 of CANNZV010003092.1, forward strand.
AGTTCATCATGTCTAGATGTATGGCTAAAATAGTTCATCATGTCTAGATGTATGGCTAAAATAGTTCATCATGTCTAGATGTATGGCTAAAATAGTTCATCATGTCTAGATGTATGGCTAAAATAGTTCATCATGTCTAGATGTATGGCTAAAATAGTTCATCATGTCTAGATGTATGGCTAAAATAGTTCATCATGTCTAGATGTATGGCTAAAATAGTTCATCATGTCTAGATGTATGGCTAAAATAGTTCATCATGTCTAGATGCATGGCTAAAATAGTTCATCATGTCTAGATGTATGGCTAAAATAGTTCATCATGTCTAGATGTATGGCTAATATAATTCATCATGTCTAGATATATGGCTAAAATAGTTCATCATGTCTAGATGTATGGCTAAAATAGTTCATCATGTCTAGATGTATGGCTAAAATAGTTCATCATGTCTAGATGTATGGCTAAAATAGTTCATCATGTCTAGATGTATGGCTAAAATAGTTCATCATGTCTAGATGTATGGCTAAAATAGTTCATCATGTCTAGATGTATGGCTAAAATAGTTCATCATGTCTAGATGTATGGCTAAAATAGTTCATCATGTCTAGATGTATGGCTGAAAATAGTTCATCATGTCTAGATGTATGGCTAAAATGTCTAGATGTGTGGCCAAAATAGTTCATCATGTCTAGATGTATGGCTAAAATAGTTCATCATGTCTAGATGTATGGCTAAAATAGTTCATCATGTCTAGATGTATGGCTAAAATAGTTCATCATGTCTAGATGTATGGCTAAAATAGTTCATCATGTCTAGATGTATGGCTAAAATAGTTCATCATGTCTAGATGTATGGCTAAAATAGTTCATCATGTCTAGATGTATGGCTAAAATAGTTCATCATGTCTAGATGTATGGCTAAAATAGTTCATCATGTCTAGATGTATGGCTAAAATAGTTCATCATGTCTAGATGTATGGCTAAAATAGTTCATCATGTCTAGATGTATGGCTAAAATAGTTCATCATGTCTAGATGTATGGCTAAAATAGTTCATCATGTCTAGATGTATGGCTAAAATAGTTCATCATGTCTAGATGTATGGCTAAAATAGTTCATCATGTCTAGATGTATGGCTAAATAGTTCATCATGTCTAGATGTATGGCTAAAATAGTTCATCATGTCTAGATGTATGGCTAAAATAGTTCATCATGTCTAGATGTATGGCCTAAAATAGTTCATCATGTCTAGATGTATGGCTAAAATAGTTCATCATGTCTAGATGTATGGCTAAAATAGTTCATCATGTCTAGATGTATGGCTAAAATAGTTCATCATGTCTAGATGTATGGCTAAAATAGTTCATCATGTCTAGATGAGTATCTGGGGGGGGCAAAGTAGTGGCTAAATAGTTCATCATGTCTAGATGTATGGCTCAAATAGTCTATCATAGGTCTAGATG